>CM051709.1:15379324-15406824 GCA_028022725.1 Lycodopsis pacificus
GAACACTGTGCTTTGTTGCCTTTTTACGGATCAGATGCGGCAGACGTTAGTTTGCTGAGCACAGGTTCATATTGATCCTGAGGACCGACCGGGACCCTCCTTCACACAGACCGGAGGATGATCCCCGGGGCCCCCGGCACGACCACCACCATGCTCCCCGCCTCCGAGGCTGCCAAAATCTACCAGACCAACTACGTGCGCAACTCCCGCGCCATCGGCGTCCTGTGGGCCATCTTCACCATCCTCTTCGCCATCGTCAATGTGGTGTGCTTCATCCAGCCGTACTGGATCGGAGACGGCATGGACACCCCGCAGGCGGGCTACTTCGGTCTGTTCCACTACTGCATCGGGAACGGGCTGTCCCGGGACTTGACCTGTCAGGGCAGCTTCACCGAGTTCAGCACCATCCCGTCCGGTGCGTTCAAAGCCGCCTCCTTCTTCATCGGCATGTCCATGGTGCTGGTCATCTCCTGCATCGGCTGCTTCGGGCTCTTCTTCTTCTGCAGCACCGGCACCGTGTATAAGATCTGCGGCTGGATGCAGCTGGCTGCAGGTAGGAGACTCTGCTCTGACTACAGGCTATAGTTTCATAAGACACTTCAGTGTGTCAGAGTGTGTGGGGCGCTCCGATGAGATTCAATCCACAAGAAATGCTGGTCCACAATCAGAGGGTTTGCCCCCATAAAGTTTGGTATAAAAACAGCTCAACATTCACACAGACTGCTCATAAAAATCCAGATGTTCTCCTGTTTTTGTTCAGGTCATAAGCAGGTCATTGAGATCTGTAAACATTACTTGCAGCTCAAATAAGTTTAATTTACTGGTCATTGTTCACAATCACATGTTTTACCGTCAACAGATTGTAAAATGATCAGAATGCACACAGCTTTAAGGGTTACACCTTTTCCTGCTTTTTCAGGCTGAGGACTCCAATAGATTATCCACAGCCCCATTTCAGTATTTTGTCAATTTTATAGCATTGCTGTGGTTATCAAAGCCCTATAAAGCATTGTGTAACTGTCTTAAGTGTAGGTGGAGTGCAGTCTTGGGGGAACGAAAAACCTCAGATTGAAATGGTGAAAAACAGTGTGCATGAGTTAAATAATGAAAGCATCTTTTACAATCTTTTAAAAATGATACCTGCAGGTCAGAAGTGGACTTTGAGGTTACCCATAATACACAGACAGTGATGTAAATGTTTGATTTCCTTAAATGAACAAAAATGTATTTTCAGAATGTTTTTCATCCCAAAGCTCGAATATTCAGAGACGATTAAATCCCTTAAATGCAACATATTCCAAAGTACATCCATATTTTTGTCATATTTATGTGGTAAACAACTTGGCTGTCAGTATAAGAGCTTAATAAACTAACAGGAAAGTAGGATTTACATTGTACGTGCATTTCAACTGCAGCTTAAATTGGAAATATGCAAATAGTTTTTTCTCTTAAGAACAGAAAGGGTTTCTCTAACATCTTCAAACCCACCGTGCACATTAAAATGAAAAAGAAAAACACATATATGAGAAAAGAAGTTCAAAGGAGCAGGGACGTAGTGTGACTGACTAAACTGCTTCTTTCTACCTTTAATTATTTTTGGTCAAATTTCCAGCATCCTCTCTGAAGCAGACGGAGAAGATCTTGATTCCTAAAATGATATTTTCAAATAACTGAGCTTTTATATCTCAGCCAAGAGTTTCAGTACACACGGGAGAATGACAAGTAAATATCAACTTTAACAACTTTCCGCCTAAATCTTTACTTTTGATAGATTGGATCGCCAGAGCAACAGGTTTATTTTAGGATTTTAGAAATATTGAATGTAATAATAAATAATAATAAACACACAAAGAATATTTTGATGAAAAAATAAATCAATTTCTTCCTATAGTCTACCAAGATTTCATATAAAAATCATCATATTTAATATACTAGACCACACATGAGCACAAACTCAGTTACATAATCATCACATGTATCTGCGCACACACTTATTATAGGCGAACACACTCACCACCTATGCACACATAACGACAATAATACTCTACAATGCATCAATTACTGTATGTTGAAAACGTGACCTCTTCAACTTCAATCGCTCCTCTTTCTTATTGTGCGTATTCCCAGGCTTTTGATGATGTTTGCATTTAACACCAATTTGCCCTTTTCTGCCCGTTTAATCATCACTTTTAAAGAGTTCTCCACCAATTTAGTGTTAGGGTTGCACTCCTATGACATTGTCAAAAAGTGATGCAGCAGAGACATGGCCTTTTATTTTCCACTCATTCTTCGTGCTCTTCAAAAGCCGGCGCCTTCATTACCCACAATGCAACTCCACCACAGACAGTTCTGTCAGAGATTTGGCTGTGTTAGTAGCAGCTAATGTAGCCTTGAACTGCTCGCCCCAAGCAGAGATGTGGAGGCAAAACATTTTAAAAGTCTTTTGATATTCATGCGCCTGAAGTTTTAAATCTGCTGTTGTTGCGATTGTTGTGTCATTCAAATTACCTTGACTCAACACCTTGCTGGGGAGATGGTGGACTTTTTAATATGCTGTGAAAAATAAGCATTTTCAATAGACACAACAGATCAAGTGTGTAAATGAAGGAACTGTAAGCCAAAAACAACAGATTTGATGTTATTCCTCTGATGAGTATCACACCAATTTGCACCCAAAGAAACATATAATGACTTTTTGAGCATAATTTAAGGTTCATAATTCTCATATAAATCTAATTTGTGTGTATAGCTAATATCCCATCATCATACTGTGCATCTTCACGGATGCCTGCTTGTAAACAGAGCTTGTTCTCAAATGGGAATTTAATGTCACAGCCCATAATAATCACATTCATAGAGAGCGCGCTTCTATTTTTGCCGACAGAAACCCACAGCGGGCTAAATATCCTTTCTGATTCAGGGTGAACATGTGTCCCAAAGTCCGCTCATCACCAGTTTTAGCAATAAACAGCAACCACAGCCTGCAATCAAATTACTCGCTGCACAACCATTGATAGATATGGAGGTTAGAGGGCCATTGGCCAGATGTAAGGCTATTTCTTAGCAAATAAAATCCCTCTGTTGCTAATATATATATAAAATATATAACTCTAGCAGCTGTGAGTTGGATTATCTTGGAGCGACTGCAGTGTGATGAGCTCCATCAGAATCCTAATGAGTGGCACATCCTGGCAGTTTGAGTTTTTGCAGTTTTTTTTTTATTTTATCACAGATCAAAGCTGCTTCTTATTCCTCTTGAGTCACATGCTGGCTTTCTCTAGGTTTTTTCAGAGGAGCAGATGTGACCATAACACATTCAGGTAAGAGAACTAAATCAGATTTTCATCTCTGGTGGTTTCTGTGAATGTGGTTTGCAGTGGTGGAGAGTGCATTTGCTCAAGTACATGCGCTCAAGTACTCTTCAGAGGGAAATATTGAACTCTTTACTCCACAGCAGCTGTTGGTGGTGGTTACGTTTCAGAAAAGATTTAAAAACATAATGACGAGGGGTGCAAGTAATGATCATTTTCGTTATTGACTATCTGTTGATTATTTTCTTACTTCAACGATAAATCATTTGGTCCATAAGATGCCTTAAAACGATAAAAATGTCACAAATTCCAAAAGCCCAAAGATGACATATTCAAATTGCTGTATTGTCTGACCAACGGTCCAAAACACAAACATCTTTGTCTTAATATCAGTATTAATAATCTAATGATATCAGCCACTGGGGCCTTTTTTTGTGAAAAACAAGTATACTTTAAGTACATTTTGCAGCTAATACTTCTGGACTTTTACCAAGAAAGAATAATCATTTTTGATAATCTCTAAAGCCCCATTCAGTATCACTGTGCCCGTCTCATCTCGTCTCTCATTCTCGTAGAGGCCGCTGTGAAATCTGCCATTTAAAGGTCTTTTAGGTAACTTAAATAGCCAATATGGAGGTGCTTCTTCTCTCTACAGTGATGTAACGTGACCACACATGACACTAAGAGATAAACAAACACACACACACACACACACACACACACACAGACCCGTAGGCACATGGAGGCGACCCTCTCGCTCTCTGGGGAGAACTCCAACACAGCGGCGCTCAGCCGGGGGCTCGTGAGTATCCCCACTCCCGCCCGGCGCCTCTCACCCTGGGCAACTCCGGAAAAGGACAAAGTCCAACCCCTCTCCAGGAGCTTGGTTCCAGAGCCAACGCTGTGTGTGGAGGTGAGTCCAACTATATCTAGCCGGTATCGCTCCACCTCCCGCACCAGCTCCGGCTCTTTCCCCGCTAGCGAGGTGACGCCGCCCGGTCTGCATAGCACCCGACCCCGATGCATGTCCCTGCGGGTGGTGGGTCCACAGGGTGGCTGCTCCATGGTGTTTATTCGGGCTGAGCCCGACCGGGCCCCATGGGCAAAGGCCCGGCCACCAGACGCTCGCCTACGAGCTCCCCTCCTGGGTCTGGCTCCGGGAGGGTGCCCCGGTTTCCCTGGTCCGGCCGAGGTGGCTAAAGTCTGTGGGCTAACTATCAAGGGGTCGTTTTGAATCGCTCTTAGTCTGGGCTCTCCCCTGAAACCTGTTTGCTACCAGGGGCTAATGCCCCGGACAACATAGCTCCCTGGATCACTGAGCCACTCAAACTCCTCCACCACGATAAGGTGGCGATTCGCGGAGGAGATTTTTTTTTTTTTTTTTTTTTTTTTTTATTATTTATTTATTTTTTATTTATTTTTTTTTTTGCCTCAGAGGGTTTTAAAATCTGTACACATACGACATCCTCTTGTCCCAGAACCCTCGCATCGAAACAGGAAAAACTCCCCCAAAAGTCCCTTTAATGGGGAGAAAAGAGGAAGAAACCTGTGGGAAAGCAACAGAGGAGGGATCCCTCTCCCAGGATGGACAGAAGTGCAATGATGTCGTGTGTAGAATGAACCCTAGGGGCGTGGGGTTATTTACTGCACAGGTACTTCTACTTTTGACTAAGGTTTTGAATGCAGGACTTTTACTCGTCGTGTGTTCAGATTTGTTTGTTTTTTTCGTAGATTACTGGAACATCTGTTAACTTCTACTATCACAGTAGAAGTTATCAGATGTCCTAATAATACTACTACTATCACAGTAGAAGTTTTTAGATTATTAGAACATCTGTTCACTTCTACTATCACAGTAGAAGTTATCAGATGTCCTAATAAAAATAAAACTTCTGCTATCACAGTATAAATTTTTAGATTATTAGAACATCTGTTAACTTCTACTATCACAGTAGAAGTTATCAGATGTCCAAATAACAGATGTCCTAATAATACTACTACTATCACAGTAGAAGTTTTTATCACAGTAGAAGTACCCGTGCAGTAAAATGTACCGTGTTTTACTGTCTGATGTTTTGACAGTAGGGACCCGGGTATTAGAAGAATTTAAACCATTTTTTCTTCTTCTTCTGCTTGTTCTCGAGCTGGCTCTCAAGATCTTGTTCGGTGGCCTGAAGATCTTCGTTGGCCTGAAGGAGGGAAGACTTCTCCTGATGCCAAAGAAAACGCTCAGTTAGTAACAGAAGTTCTGTGGTTTTCCGGGATGCTTTGATCCTGTTTATCTGCACTCTCTGCTCCTCCAGCTGGGCTTTGGACGCCTGGTCTTTTTTGACCATCTGCGTAGCTTCCTCCTCCAGAGTATGATAAAGTCCACTGGCTTTTTTATTCTGGTCTAGGAGGGAAGACTTCTCCTGTTGCCACAGCAGATGTCCATTCTTCAGCTCATTGTCAGCCTTGATAAAGGCTGCCTTGAGCTTACTGTTGACACCTAACTGTTCATCAACTGTAGCCTGATAGAGATTCTTAAGTATCTCCATCTCCTCCTTGGTGGTAGTTTGAATGTGACGCTCAGTCTCCAGCAGGCCCTGTGTTTCTTTCAGAACTGCTGCAATCCTGTTAGTCTCCACTCTCTGCTCCTCCAGCTGGATTTGGGACGCCTGGTCTTTTTTGACCATCTGCGTAGCTTCCTCCTCCAGAGTATGATAAAGTCCACTGGCTTTTTTATTCTGGTCTAGGAGGGAAGACTTCTCCTGTTGCCATTGTAGATGAACATTTTTCAGCTCATTTTCGGCCTTATGAAGATCCTCCTTGAGCTTACTGCGGAAAATTAACTCTTTATCAAGAGTAGCGTGACAGAATTCCATCGCCGCCTTGGTGGTAGTTTGAACGTGACGCTCAGTCTCCAGCAGATCCTGCGTTTCCTTCAGAGCTGCTGCGATCCTGTGTGTCTCCGCTCTCTGTTCGTCTATCTCCACTCTCTGTTTGTCTATCTGGGCTTTATAGAAAGTCTTGGCTTGACAAAGGTCCATCGCCGCCTTGGTGGTAGTTTGAACGTGACGCTCAGTCTCCAGCAGATCCTGCGTTTCCTTCAGAGCTGCTGCGATCCTGTGTGTCTCCGCTCTCTGTTCGTCTATCTCCGCTCTCTGTTCGCCTATCTGGGCTTTATAGAAAGTCTTTGCTTGACAGAAAGCCTTGGCGTGATAGAGAGACTTCTCCTTTTGCCATTGTTGTTGACCATTTTTCAGCTCCTGCTTGGCCTTCTCAAGATCCTCCTTGAGCTTACTGCGGAAATATAACTGTTTCGCAAGAGTAGCCTGACAGAGGTCCATCGCCGCCTTGGTGGTAGTTTGAACGTGACGCTCAGTCTCCAGCAGATCCTGCGTTTCCTTCAGAGCTGCTGCGATCCTGTGTGTCTCCGCTCTCTGTTCGTCTATCTCCACTCTCTGTTTGTCTAGCTGGGCTTTATAGAAAGTCTTGGCTTGACAGAAAGCCTTGGCGTGATAGAGAGACTTCTCCTTTTGCCATTGTCGTTGACCATTTGTCAGCTCCTGCCTGGCCTTGTCAAGATCCTCCTTGAGCTGAAATACCTCCATCTCCTGCTTGGTGGTAGTTTTAGGCTGAAGGTGATGCTCAGACTCCAGCTTCTTCTGTTCCTTGATTAACTGTTTTTGTCTTTTTATGCGGTCCATTGTATTTGTCAAATGTGAAGACATTTGATGTGTGCAGTGAAATACTGTTCAAGAGTTTTCAATGTAATTGACAAGCGTGTATCAATCTTAATCAATGTGGTGTCTACTCTCTCTACTACTCTCTACTCTGTCTACTCTCTCAAATGTGTGAGGGAATGCAGGGACATACTAAGCCACAGAATTGAGACCACATCCTTTTATCCTTGACCGTGATGTCATCATGAGACCATTCCAGAATGGTCAGCTGACCATTCCAGAATGGAATGGTCAGCTGACCATTCTGGAATGGTCTCATGATGACATCACGGTCAAGGATAAAAAAAACAAAACGATTCAAGCCCTTCTTAAAGGTGACACATTTAAATAGTGTTTGATTAATTTAAATATATCAATTAAAAAAATGAACACATTTATATTTCATGGGTCTAACATAAAATGTATGAATACTTTCATTTATTAGATTTATTTAGGTTAGATGGTGTGTATCAACGCAGAATAAATGTGTTTAGTTGGGGGACTACCCTTTGTGCATGTTACAGGACTACTGTTTTAATATTTAAACATTTAAAAACAATGAAAGATGCACTGTATACCGGTAGATCCTTTTGGAGTTTTTGTTGCTATCCTTTTCTGATCAGTGTTTTTGTAAAAAAAAAACAAATATTTAAAAATGAAATTCAGGCTCTGGATGGTCAGATTTTTTACCATATTTAATGTATTTAAGCATTTTCAATAAAAAAACACTTGAGCTAGGTTTTGTCTCATGTGTCTTAATTGGGGGTCAAATAAAAAAAAGTTTTTTACCTGATTAATTAATTTCCAATGAATTGTACTATATTGAGTTGGACTAACATAAATCAATTTCATTTCATTAATGGTATTTTTTTAATTTAGGTTGTATTTGATAAAATTGAGTCGGACTAACTCAATTCCTGTGAAAGATTTAAAAACATAATGACGAGGGGTACAAGTAATGATCATTTTCGTTATTGACTATCTGTTGATTATTTTCTTACTTCAACGATAAAGCATTTGGTCCATAAGATGCCTTAAAACGATAAAAATGTCACAAATTCCAAAAGCCCAAAGATGACATATTCAAATTGCTGTATTGTGTTGAGGAGAAAAACTCTCGGAGTGAACAGATGGAGATCGAGGCAATTAGCTCAATTCAAAGCAATAAGGTTTATTTGTGACAGGAGTATTATGCCAGGCATTAAAGCGTGCACGCGGCCTAATCTCTGTTCAGGTGGAACAGGTAAAATGTACGAAAGACAGGAAAAGCATGAAAAGGCATGAAAAGGCAAGAAAAGGCAAGAAAAGGCAAGAAAAAGCAAGAAAAAGCGCTAAACATCATTGCGCACAACATTATATAGTTTCTTCTTAGAGAAGTCTATTGGTGGAATATAAAGTGGGGGCGGCTCTGTCCTTTAAAGGTCAAAGGGCCCGACGGAGCACTGAGCATCATCACTCACACTGGCTCACGATTGGTTGCGTCAGCGTTGCATCATCAGTGTGTATGCATGTTATTGGCACGAGACGCCGGAAAGGGTGCAAGTCTAGCTAAGACAAAGCCTCTGTGTGAATAGATGAGGGAGTTCTTCTCTGCTGGACTAGATAAGCGAGGAATGCCCTTGTTATGGCGGTTTTAAGCAAGCGTCTCCTTCCAGGGCCACAGTATCTGTTTCTATCGTACGAGCAGGCGCCAGAATGCCCTCCTCGGAGTATTTAACCCACTTACATGTGACCCCACAATTCCGCAATATAAGCATACAAGTAAAGCGCATATTATTTTACACAACAAATGTCTGACCAACGGTCCAAAACACAAACATATTTGTCTTAATATCAGTATTAATAATCTAATGATATTAGCCACTGGGGCCTTTTTTTGTGAAAAACAAGTATACTTTAAGTACATTTTGCAGCTAATACTTCTGGACTTTTACCAAGAAAGAATAATCATTTTTGATAATCTCTAAAGCCCCATTCAGTATCACTGTGCCCGTCTCATCTCGTCTCTCATTCTCGTAGAGGCCGCTGTGAAATCTGCCATTTAAAGGTCTTTTAGGTAACTTAAATAGCCAATATGGAGGTGCTTCTTCTCTCTACAGTGATGTAACATGACCACACATGACACTAAGAGATAAACAAACACACACACACACACACACACACACACACACACACACAGACCCGTAGGCACATGGAGGCGACCCTCTCGCTCTCCGGGGAGAACTCCAACACAGCGGCGCTCAGCCGGGGGCTCGTGAGTATCCCCACTCCCGCCCGGCGCCTCTCACCCTGGGCAACTCCGGAAAAGGACAAAGTCCAACCCCTCTCCAGGAGCTTGGTTCCAGAGCCAACGCTGTGTGTGGAGGTGAGTCCAACTATATCTAGCCGGTATCGCTCCACCTCCCGCACCAGCTCCGGCTCTTTCCCCGCTAGCGAGGTGACGCCGCCCGGTCTGCATAGCACCCGACCCCGATGCATGTCCCTGCGGGTGGTGGGTCCACAGGGTGGCTGCTCCATGGTGTTTATTCGGGCTGAGCCCGACCGGGCCCCATGGGCAAAGGCCCGGCCACCAGACGCTCGCCTACGAGCTCCCCTCCTGGGTCTGGCTCCGGGAGGGTGCCCCGGTTTCCCTGGTCCGGCCGAGGTGGCTAAAGTCTGTGGGCTAACTATCAAGGGGTCGTTTTGAATCGCTCTTAGTCTGGGCTCTCCCCTGAAACCTGTTTGCTACCAGGGGCTAATGCCCCGGACAACATAGCTCCCTGGATCACTGAGCCACTCAAACTCCTCCACCACGATAAGGTGGCGATTCGCGGAGGAGATTTTTTTTTTTTTTTTTTTTTTTTTTTATTATTTATTTATTTTTTATTTATTTTTTTTTTTGCCTCAGAGGGTTTTAAAATCTGTACACATACGACATCCTCTTGTCCCAGAACCCTCGCATCGAAACAGGAAAAACTCCCCCAAAAGTCCCTTTAATGGGGAGAAAAGAGGAAGAAACCTGTGGGAAAGCAACAGAGGAGGGATCCCTCTCCCAGGATGGACAGAAGTGCAATGATGTCGTGTGTAGAATGAACCCTAGGGGCGTGGGGTTATTTACTGCACAGGTACTTCTACTTTTGACTAAGGTTTTGAATGCAGGACTTTTACTCGTCGTGTGTTCAGATTTGTTTGTTTTTTTCGTAGATTACTAGAACATCTGTTAACTTCTACTATCACAGTAGAAGTTATCAGATGTCCTAATAATACTACTACTATCACAGTAGAAGTTTTTAGATTATTAGAACATCTGTTCACTTCTACTATCACAGTAGAAGTTATCAGATGTCCTAATAAAAATAAAACTTCTACTATCACAGTATAAATTTTTAGATTATTAGAACATCTGTTAACTTCTACTATCACAGTAGAAGTTATCAGATGTCCTAATAACAGATGTCCTAATAATACTACTACTATCACAGTAGAAGTTTTTATCACAGTAGAAGTACCCGTGCAGTAAAATGTACCGTGTTTTACTGTCTGATGTTTTGACAGTAGGGAGCCGGGCATTAGAAGAATTTAAACCATTTTTTCGTCTTCTTCTGCTTGTTCTCGAGCTGGCTCTCAAGATCTTGTTCGGTGGCCTGAAGATCTTCGTTGGCCTGAAGGAGGGAAGACTTCTCCTGATGCCAAAGAAAACGCTCAGTTAGTAACAGAAGTTCTGTGGTTTTCCGGGATGCTTTGATCCTGTTTATCTGCACTCTCTGCTCCTCCAGCTGGGCTTTGGACGCCTGGTCTTTTTTGACCATCTGCGTAGCTTCCTCCTCCAGAGTATGATAAAGTCCACTGGCTTTTTTATTCTGGTCTAGGAGGGAAGACTTCTCCTGTTGCCACAGCAGATGTCCATTCTTCAGCTCATTGTCAGCCTTGATAAAGGCTGCCTTGAGCTTACTGTTGACACCTAACTGTTCATCAACTGTAGCCTGATAGAGATTCTTAAGTATCTCCATCTCCTCCTTGGTGGTAGTTTGAATGTGACGCTCAGTCTCCAGCAGGCCCTGTGTTTCTTTCAGAACTGCTGCAATCCTGTTAGTCTCCACTCTCTGCTCCTCCAGCTGGATTTGGGACGCCTGGTCTTTTTTGACCATCTGCGTAGCTTCCTCCTCCAGAGTATGATAAAGTCCACTGGCTTTTTTATTCTGGTCTAGGAGGGAAGACTTCTCCTGTTGCCATTGTAGATGAACATTTTTCAGCTCATTTTCGGCCTTATGAAGATCCTCCTTGAGCTTACTGCGGAAAATTAACTCTTTATCAAGAGTAGCGTGACAGAATTCCATCGCCGCCTTGGTGGTAGTTTGAACGTGACGCTCAGTCTCCAGCAGATCCTGCGTTTCCTTCAGAGCTGCTGCGATCCTGTGTGTCTCCGCTCTCTGTTTGTCTATCTCCGCTCTCTGTTCGTCTAACTCCACTCTCTGTTTGTCTATCTCCACTCTCTGTTCGTCTATCTCCGCTCTCTGTTCGTCTATATCCACGCTCTGTTCGTCTATCTCCGCGTTCTGTTCGTCTATCTCCGCTCTCTGTTCGTCTATCTCCGCTCTCTGTTTGTCTATCTCCACTCTCTGTTTGTCTATCTCCACTCTCTGTTTGTCTATCTCCACTCTCTGTTTGTCTAGCTGGGCTTTATAGAAAGTCTTGGCTTGACAGAAAGCCTTGGCGTGATAGAGAGACTTCTCCTTTTGCCATTGTCGTTGACCATTTGTCAGCTCCTGCCTGGCCTTGTCAAGATCCTCCTTCAGCTGAAATACCTCCATCTCCTCCTTGGTGGTAGTTTTAGGCTGAAGGTGATGCTCAGACTCCAGCTTCTTCTGTTCCTTGATTAACTGTTTTTGTCTTTTTTTGCGGCCCATTGTATTTGTCAAATGTGAAGACAGTTGATGTGTGCAGTGAAATACTGTACAAGAGTTTTCAATGTAATTGACAAGCGTGTATCAATCTTAATCAATGTGGTGTCTACTCTCTCTACTACTCTCTACTCTGTCTACTCTCTCAAATGTGTGAGGGAATGCAGGGACATACTAAGCCACAGAATTGAGACCACATCCTTTTATCTTTGACCGTGATGTCATCATGAGACCATTCCAGAATGGTGAGCTGACCATTCCATTCTGGAATGGTCTCATGATGACATCACGGTCAAGGATAAAAAAAACAAAACGATTCAAGCCCTTCTTAAAGGTGACACATTTAAATAGTGTTTGATTAATTTAAATATATCAATTAAAAAAATGAACACATTTATATTTCATGGGTCTAACATAAAATGTATGAATACTTTCATTTATTAGATTTATTTAGGTTAGATGGTGTGTATCAACGCAGAATAAATGTGTTTAGTTGGGGGACTACCCTTTGTGCATGTTACAGGACTACTGTTTTAATATTTAAACATTTAAAAACAATGAAAGATGCACTGTATACCGGTAGATCCTTTTGGAGTTTTTGTTGCTATCCTTTTCTGATCAGTGTTTTTGTAAAAAAAAAACAAATATTTAAAAATGAAATTCAGGCTCTGGATGGTCAGATTTTTTACCATATTTAATGTATTTAAGCATTTTCAATAAAAAAACACTTGAGCTAGGTTTTGTCTCATGTGTCTTAATTGGGGGTCAAATAAAAAAAAGTTTTTTACCTGATTAATTAATTTCCAATGAATTGTACTATATTGAGTTGGACTAACATAAATCAATTTCATTTCATTAATGGTATTTTTTTAATTTAGGTTGTATTTGATAAAATTGAGTCGGACTAACTCAATTCCTGTGAAAGATTTAAAAACATAATGACGAGGGGTGCAAGTAATGATCATTTTCGTTATTGACTATCTGTTGATTATTTTCTTACTTCAACGATAAATCATTTGGTCCATAAGATGCCTTAAAACGATAAAAATGTCACAAATTCCAAAAGCCCAAAGATGACATATTCAAATTGCTGTATTGTCTGACCAACGGTCCAAAACACAAACATATTTGTCTTAATATCAGTATTAATAATCTAATGATATCAGCCACTGGGGCCTTTTTTTGTGAAAAACAAGTATACTTTAAGTACATTTTGCAGCTAATACTTCTGGACTTTTACCAAGAAAGAATAATCATTTTTGATAATCTCTAAAGCCCCATTCAGTATCACTGTGCCCGTCTCATCTCGTCTCTCATTCTCGTAGAGGCCGCTGTGAAATCTGCCATTTAAAGGTCTTTTAGGTAACTTAAATAGCCAATATGGAGGTGCTTCTTCTCTCTAAGACGTCTGAAATCCCATCGTGATTGTAAAAAAATCCTCCCTGTCAGATGTCATTTCAGGTGGTATGAAGCTGCTGTGATCTGCTATCAACGGCAGCACACACAGCTCAGAGGCAGCCCTCTTCTCCAACGATGGGATGTCCTGAATATTTGATGAGTTTTAGAAATATAGATTAGAATAATGATCATCGCTGTAATGATGTAGCCGTTTCTTTGCCTCTTTGCAGATGTGGGAAAAAAACACGGTCTGTCTTGATGCTCTGTTTTTTAGTTTGCACAAATCTTTTACATAACTTTGAACAGTCGTTGGCAGGCGCACATATCCAGCCCAAGCAGAGATACAACTTTTTTACTTCTCTCTCTCTCACCCTAACCATTCATGACCAAAACCCGATGGCCACTGTGGCTCTTATGGAAGTCCACACACTGCTACTTCCCTTTGTTTTGGACCTCCATGTTGGTTACTGCAGACCAGTCCACCGGGGATGAAACCTATTTTTTGTAAGATGAAATCAGACCTGGTATCATCTACAAAGTTAATTAAACAACATACATGAAAATGATGTGAGTCATATGTTGCGGCATTCGCAGTCAAATAAACCTCAACCTAATTGAACAACTACGGGAGATTTATTCATCAAATGAGGGAATATCTTTTGAAAAACGGTTTCATCCCCTCAGAGACGAGTGGAATCCATGCCAAGGAGCATTGAAACTGTTTTAAGCTTGTGTTAGCACCACTAAGACATTTAATGTCGATTTTTCCTTTCATTTCTTTCACACTTAATGTGTGAATTAAAGAGCTTTTTAAAAAAAAAAGCAATCTGGAGAACGCCAAATGTATTTTTCACAAGCTTATGACATTTAGGTTATTAATGGCTCGTTATTTATAATGAACCATTTTTAAAAGCTCACTATAAGTGCCAGTGATGATGAAAACAGGAGGCATGTTGGTGCTCAATAACCTGGATGGCCTCCAGAGCCGTGATGGCCATCTGGATCTCTCAACCACACACATTACCAGTGTGGAAGGAACAGCTGCACATTTTCTGTGGGTGTAAATCCGGGGAGTCAGAGGTGGGTCCAATTCCCGGCTGCCTGCCCGGCAGCTTCCTGTGGGCAGTAAGTGAAGTTCCTCGCGGCGCTCTAAGTGGTCTCGCATTCGGAGCCAAAACTAGAAAGTCCATTTGGTTGCTGGAGGTTCATTGATCCATGCGTTGACTTCCAGAATATCAGGAAGAAGCGCTCCAACAGGGGACAGCTGCTTGTGCAGTAGTTCAGTGGTGTGTCGTTGTTACGCTGCTAGAGCATGAAAACACAGTTTGATAATAAAAGCGTCTGACTGACTGATAGTATTATATTATATGAACTCTTGGCGCATCGTGTGGTATTCAATTTTACACCTCTTCAGAAAGATGTCAAGTGGAAGCGGGACGTTCTGCTTATCGCCGTCACATTGTTTGTTGGAAAGGAGAGGGAAAATAACACCGAGACGCTATCACGTCTGCAGAGGAGACGGATAGATCATGAAAACTGATCCGGGGAATGTCTGAAAGGGGAAATCTTCAGGTTGGAATACTGCTTGAGTTATTTCCGTCCATACAATAATCCAATAAATACACATGTTTACTCCTTCATAGTCACACATTATATTCTGTATTCATTCCTGACAAGAGATACATAAGAATGAAAGATATTTATTCATTAATTCCTTTATTTGTCCGTTTGACTTGTATTTAGATTCAGAAAGAACACATTCAAGGTTTAAAATAGAGTTCTCACCTTATTACATTGTTTTTTTAATGTTATTTCTTACATTTCATCTGATAATCACATGTGCCTGCACCTTGTAAATTTAGCACTTATGAAATCTCTGATTATCCACAAACTTTTCATATGTAAAATATTGTTTCCTAAGTGATCAACCTTTAGTTGAGATGGTGAGGCAGAGAGCTAATGACATCAGCCCGGTCTTTATCCTCTCACACATATAATGAAGGACCTGAAGAGCCTGAGAGGCTTTACAGTGATGTAACATGACCACACATGACACTAAGAGATAAACAAACACACACACACACACAGACAGAGAAGCTATAGCAGAAGAGAAAAAGGGATTCAGAGTGTCCACCTAAAGGTTTTTAGATCTGCCCTCTTTTATTTCCTCTCTCCACCAATCAGTTAAGTGCTCGCTATACTGTCTACCCGATTGGAAAAAAATCTCTTCATTTTTTAAAGCTCAGAGAGGTCACAGTGCATGGATGGTAATTACGTTTAAACAATACAGAAGAATAAACAAAAAAGAGAGATGTTGACGCATGCAGAGTGAATCAGCTAAATGAATAGCCAGCCAAGTTGACTGAAGCTCACAGATCTCAAAGACAAATTCTGAGGATTAAGAAAGTGGATCACCTTCTTTAGCTGCTGAGGATTTTAAAGGGACAGTAACCTCGATCAGCCTCTCACTCTTATAGCCTCAACGTCCCTTTGACTACAGAAACATTTAGGAAAGTAATGACTCGGAGAAAATAATGAAGCCACTTCATCATTGTGCTTCTTTGGCTGCTTCAAAATGAAGCTCTTTAGTCTTTCGACATATTCTGCATACTGAATATCATTGATTTACATTTACTGTATATATCAGATTTTATTCAAACTAAATTAAGTAAAATGTAATTAATAAATAATTGAAATTGGTTGGATTCAGCTCAATGTAATTCCAAACTTTACATAGTCTTTTTTAATTATGTATGTATGTATGTAACTTTCAATTTCAAAAGCTGATAATAGAAGTTGTTTAAATTTCAGTTGGTAACGCTTAAAAGTTTAAGAATTGTACAGCTGGAGGTTCGATCTCTCTTGATGCTCCTCGCAAAAAGTTAAAGTGTCCTTGAGCAAGACGCTGAAGTCACATATTACTCCCAAGTTACATGTAGGCCTACGTTACAATATTTTCTGAGCGTGGTTGACCCATGAAAAAAATGCCCCTTCAAACGTATAGGCACAAAAAGAAGAGCTTTAAAAGGATGAAATGTGTCCTTTAAAGTCCAGCAGCCAGATGGTCAGTGAGCTTCTTAATAGAGCTGTCACCCAGAGAGAATAACCCTAAACATGCAGTGGGCGAGGCGATTTAGAGCTGTCCCAGAAGGTGAGGTGTTTTATGGGGTGTGTGGTCTGGTCTGAGAGGTGAGATGGAACATTGTGTCCAAGGTGCTGCACAGCCGGACTCGAGGTCCTCATATCTGCCTGTCAGCTGCTCACAAATCTTCTCCAGCAGAATTTGACATTAATGCGCACTAAATATTTCATGGGTAACAGCGTAGTTAGAGCTACAAGTTGCAGCAACATTGTGTTTTTCTATAACATGGATTACAAGGTCTCTGCTGATATATATTTCACATTGAGTTTGAGAAAATAATCAATACTTTTAGTGTGGATCTCAAAACTGATTTTGTTGATGGAGTTTTATACCGTAATTGACTGGTAGTTCCCCACTCCGGCCGGTAGGGGGCTGAAATGGTCAACAAACGAAGAAGAGACAGCGGCGAAAACACACAAAGAAAAAAGAAGAAGAAGAAGAAGAAGAAGAAAACTCACAAACGCTCGAGGAGGCTTATTTTAACAACTAACTTTTGGGTTTATTGTGACAAAACCAGAGTGGGCGACTGTTGGAACATTGGGAAGACTAACCAAGACGTTTGTTTGGTGAGTTTCATTTTATTTTCGTCGAGTTTGAATGAAGTGTTGCAACGAGTTGACAAGTGGAAGAGAGCATGTGTTGCATGCAGGTGTTACGTCAAAGTCGGTTCCTCGTCAAATTGTGTTTCACTGTTAAATTGATGGCCCCTGCAAACGAAACCAATTGATTGCCTTTCGTGACTGTCTCACGAACTGTGAGACTGTGCTGCTCCTAGAATTAGTCTTTTATTAGCCGTGGCATGATCGACAGGTGAAGCTGCAGGGCGCGTCTGGAGCCCGTTCGAGGTAAAGCGAGAGTGGTGTCTCTTGATTAGGGAATCGCGAGGTATTTAGAGCCTTAAGTGTGACTGACGGTTTTGATTGCAGGCTAGTTAGGAAGTGGAATGAGCAGAGAGACGGAGCTTATGTGAGACGATGAGGAAAAGAAGAGGAAGAAACCGTCAAGGCTGACAGATGGAAATTACATCCAGAGTCCTTCGTTTTTCAGGGACTGTAATTATGCTCCACCAGGTTTAACTCCGAATAAATGAGCAGCAGTGATAGGGGTGTTTAATGTGGATGCACAAACAAAACATGTTATGTAATAGCCACAAGGCCATAGATTTGTGTTTGATTGATTTTGTGGATCATATCATAGCTACCTTATTGCTTTGGCTGAGGAGGTCACATTGTTGGTACTGTTCTGGGCAATTGGACAAGCACCAGAGACCTCACAGGCTCTATTACCTCTTCATTAAACCATTTCTGAGGAAGCTTGTTTAATGTTCATGTTCTTACGAAATTGCTAAGGGACATTTCTCAGCATCGCTGTTAATGGGAACTCAGAGTTGAGCCTCCTAATTACACCCTTAATTTGCCTGCGGGAAGCAACACGGAAGTCTAAAGAGTGTGCCTGTCAGAGGCAGCCGATAGTCTTGGTTTTTGTTTGCCAGAAGTATGGTTCCATGTTTCATGAGACCTGCCCGGTTCTCTTATGTTTAGCTGAAGCCGGAGGAAGAAACTGTGCCACTTTGGAGTTCTGTTGGCATTTTCCAGAGCTGCGTTGCCCTTTTTAAATTGGTGGGATGATGATGGGATAGTGTCCAGTTGCCAGACAGAGGGAGCCGGTGGTGAAGCTGATGGGGAGATAACGAGGTCTTTCCAGGAGTCTCTGCAGGATGTGGATGTGCTGAAGTTTTAGGGTTTAATAACACACCTCATCAGGTGCTAGTTATGGAGCAGCAGGAGAGCTAACAGCTGGGGATTTAGGACGAAAATGAGAGCGCTGAATGGCATGATGGCGAGGAAGATGAGTTAGTGGCAGCTCAGAGTTCGACGGTTTGTGTGTGTGTGTGTGTGTGTGTGAGACGAGAGAGTATCACTGATGCGACCGGCAGCCGTCGATGTTGTGTTATTTTCCTTCTCTGCGAAATAAAATGTCCCCAGTCTGCTGTTGTCTTATGCTGTTGTATTATGTATCCCTGAGGAAGCGTCACTAAACAGCTTGCCCGCAATAAGTGACAAATCCCCCAGCAGGGGAAAGTGATAATCTCAAGGAGCATAAGCTCGTCCCACAGGAGAACAACATACTCTGTTTTTCCTGCTGCCTTTTAAGTCTTATGGGAAGCTCCAGAATAACACTAACTAACTTCTTCGCCAAGGAGGTTATGTTTTCGGTTTGTTTGTTTGTTTTTCAGCATTATAACAGGAAAACTACTGGCCTGATTTGAGCTCTGAGTGTCCTTCTTCAGAGTTATGAATATCAGCCGTTGTCTTATTAGCTCTTGGAGGTGGAGCAGAAATTCTGATAGTAGCCCGTCCCTGCTGCCCCGACCTTTTTCCCCCTATGAGGAGTCGTCGATTGCCACGTTCTCACTGACGACTCCTCAAAACCTCAGACAACCGGAAACCTATGCAAAAGTTTCCCAGCAGAGCTAAGCACCAGATCGAGTGCTGAGGCTCGCCTTGCTGTGATGGGATGTGACAGGCTGAATGCGAGAAACGAAACCCCCTAACCAACAGTGTGCCAAATCGACTGGCGGATGACTTTGTGGCTTCTTGGTCCCTCGGGCCTTTTCAATCTGAGCTCACAGTTCGCTGTGGAGATACTCCAACAACCTTGCAGATTAAATGCTCCTGTTGTTGTCGTCGTCGTCGTCGTCTCTCTGCAGTGGGTCACTTCGATCTGAATTATAAATGCAAACACAACTGCTTGCTTGTGAATAAATCATGACACTCTTAGACTTGAATGAAAGCCTCCGAGATGGTGCCGTGTTTACGCAGAAACTAATGTGGTGCATTAACAACAAGAACAACAAGACGTCATGTTTGCATTCACATGTTTGCTGTGCTGTTGAGAAGCTCTTCCTTGCTACTAATGATCTCAGGATCTTTCATTCTGCAGCTTGTCTGTGGGCTGGATTCGGCTATTTCCATGCTTGCAGTACTCTCTGGTTTACAGCTTGATTGGTGTTTCCAAGATGGAAGCTTTTAGTCTGTCACCACCTCGGGGAACATGAACTATGAGGACACAGTTTAAATGCTGTTTGAATAATAAGTGATACTTTGGTAAAAAAACAACAAAAGCTGCCAGTTATTATGCTTTTTGTACATTAGCAGGTCGTTTTTCCGTTGTGACGCAAGAAGGGCCATAAAAGGGTAAAACATGACCCGACAGCTTTCTCTTTTCCTTTTGTACACAAATGAGTGACCAGCAGGTAGCAGCTATATCAAACATCTGTTTGATCCATCAGCCTCTGCAGCTGTGTCCTCCACGGCTCGCTCTAACTGCCGTCAATACTTCTCTTCCACCGCCCGCTCGCTTTCACGCGTTTCCCGGAGGAGGGGCCGGCTTTATAGATTTCCCATCGGGGGTTTATCTTCTTGATCGCTGGGCCGGGGCGGAGAAGACGGCTGGTTGATTTATCCTCCTCCTCCTGAGTTGGGCAGCAGGACAAGGACACGGTGACCCATTTTAAACGTATCTGCCTCGGACGAGCCCGTGTGTGGTCGTGGATGTGCGTTTGAGTGATGTTCGTTTCAACGTGTTTGAGTTAATCAGTGGTGTCGAGCAGACTGACGCGCCGGCTCAGGTCTTCATCATATATCAGATGCTGTTATGACACCTGGCTCTCATTGTTTGAGGGTGAATGATGCTCTGATGCTCCTTGATTTATAGAAAAGACATTTCGGCGAAGGTTGCAACACACAAATTTTAAACTCTGAAAAACGGCGATGAACTCTCTTCTCGGTTGACGGTTAGAGGAATTAACTTTAAGAAAGCTGCTATGAATGAGTACTGAATTTGTTTAGAATAAAATATGAATAGGTACATAAACGCATGTATAGTCTGTAGTTTGACGAAACTAAAGACTGTAAAACATTGCACTTAAGATGGATCTTGCCTACTTCCTTTACAGTTTATTCAGCACAGTAACCAATCTTTATATATTATATCCTCTCTGCGCTTCCCCCCCCCCCCGGTCTCCAAAATATCCAATTTACAGCCCACAAATCTCCTTTTTCTGGTCATCTCTGCAGGTCTAAAGTGCAACCACATTTCCTCTCCAAAGAGCCAAAACAAAACTCGGATCCATTAGCTCTACTTCTCAGCAGGACGTTTCATTTCCGAAATCCCACCCTCTCGTCAATCAATACCCTCATAGTGAACGAGGAAGCCGTTTGATGACTAGCATAATACAGACGTGACATCCAGAATGTGTTCCTCTCTGTGGCCTCAGAAGAGTTGAGGGCTGCAGTGGGTTGACTGATGGGGAAACATGACAGCTGTTACTGAGTAATGACTGAAATCTGATGTTTATCTGCTGAAATGCCTTCTGAATGGGACGAACTGAACCGAAATCCGTTCATGGAGCACGGTAACGAGGCGTCTCCTCCCGCTGGCTTCCCTCCGAGGTAGACGCCTAATTACGCCGATGATCCATCGACGATCACAACGGCCGTATTGAGCTGCAAATGAGGAGTTGCACCCTGCTGTGTGGAAAACATGACTAACAATGTTATACATTGGGAAACATATTGGCGGGGGGATTGAATCAAAGAAAGCTGAGTGAAAACTGGGGACAGGCGTAGAATACAAATGAGGTTTGAGCTCGAGACGACATCAAAAGGCTCCGGAGCTCGTGTAGTGCCACAGCGGAGGTTTGTTATTTGATAAACTTAGCAGGGGGAGTGAAGAAGTGTGAGCTGTGGGAGTGTTTACATCCCAGCGGACTTACTTATTATTACGCTGGAGGCACAATAGAGACACGGACCCGGAAAAACGGACCCGAGAGAGTCTCCTCTCTCGGGTCCGTTTTTCGACGGTCACGGATCAGAAATCACGTGTGTGTGTGGGTGGAGAGGACGTGTGTTGCTTCGGTGATGTTTGCAGACATCCCATTAATGCTCTTCCTCCCTCCGAGCTTGCCGGTTGCCATGGAAACGCCTCTCCGTGCCGCTACTTGCTGGCAGCGTTCTCTCGCTCTCTCGCTCTCTCGCTCTCTCGCTCTCTCGCTCTCACGCTCTCGCCACGAGATCGCCAGTAGTGAGCTGTTCGGGTCCTTAAGGAGCCGCCGAAAGGAAGAGGAGGCGATGTTCGGCTGCTTCCCCAAAAAAAAGCCAACCGCTTGCTTCAGGTCACAAACCACAGGTCAGGAGATCATCAGCTCGACTACCATCAGTCTCAAGTTTTGAGCCAAAATGGATGAAAAGAAAAGCTCAGAAAGATTAAGAGAAATATATGTCTGAAAGTCCTTGATGTCTGTGTCAAAAGCTCCAAAACAGCGAGTAAATTAACTGTTTTTTGACACAATCTTGCACTGACTCACCCTTTGGTTGGACCGTGTAGTTTTAAAGGTTGCGCTACTGGTGGATTTTCCTCAGTAAGACAGAGCTCTGTATATTTTCTGTCCTGCCCTCACATAATCAGCAGTGCTGCAGAAAGAGAGCGAGACAGAGAAGAGGGAGGGGAAAAGGCTTGAAAGAGGAGAACATGTACTCTCTGCCATCGCCACAGATCTGAGACGCATTAGAAGTTGCTGAAACGAAGTGGAGCAAACCCCTCGGCTCGACTTCAAAGGCAGCCGGTTTTTGGAAGAGGAAAATAAGGACAACCGTTAAAAGATTCAGAACTGCTTGAGTTGAGTTCAAGAATGCCGTCGCCAACATCTGAGGAGGCAGAGAGAAGCGGGAGCACTTCAATGAAACAACAGTCGATAGAGTGTGTGACGTAGAATTCTTCGGATCACAATATCTGACCATGTGGGCTTTTTCCTCGCCCTCAAACTGTTTTATTCCTCGTCTGTCAACTGCTAAGCCTCACAAACGTTATTGGCGTCGGGGGGGGGGGGGGGGGGGATTTTAGTTGACAGCGAGCATACAAGGCTTAGCGCATGTTTTCCTTCAGTCTGGGATGCAGCGTTCATCCTGTTTGGCAGATCTGTCTCAGGTTCACCAATGGGAGCTGTTAAATAACGTGAACACCTGTTCTTAATCGCCTCCTGATAGGTTTCTGGGAAACTTCCTGAGAACAAAAGCTGCTTCGTGTAATGTTTATACGTGACGGTATGTTGCTCGTATGGTGGGGCTTTACTCATCAGACGAGACGGAAGGGAGAAAACACTTGTGTCACGCTGACACTCATCCAACCAGCCGATTGGATCCCCTGTGTGGGGGAGCGACCTCCCACTCCCGAACATATTCTGTACTCAGAAGAAAATCAGAGGAAGCTTTGATTAAAGCTCGCTTTGAATACTCAGAAGAAGGCTGTTCCACCTGGGACCGACTTCAAGCGAGACAGGCAACCGAATCTGAGGCGACATCAGTGTTTGGATGCAACTTCTGGAGTCGTCTCCTGTGTGCTGTAACGCAGCAGGAGGGCCTCGTGCAAGAGGAGGAGGCGTCTGAGGGAGGAAAACAATACCGCCGCCCAGGAGGATTATCAGAATAACTTTTATGCAGATTATGACAAAAATAAGAAGGCTTTGTTTCTGTGGCACTGCCACGCCGAGGGGTTTAAAAACGGGCCGCTGGAGACGTCTTAAAATAATCCTAATTCACTAACTTTTGAGCACATTCTCACATCATCGCCTGAAGAAGCTTCGAGACATTTTCATAACATTAACTTACATTATTTACCATTTTCTTTTGAAGGAGTAGCAACGTTTCCACATATGTTGAAGTGGTTTTCCTTTCGAGTGATGAATCTCTTTGTTGCTGTAGACTTTATTGTGTGATGCACGAAAACAGAACTTTACAGGCAGACCAGCAGCAGCCTAACTACCGGTAATGGCGGTGGGGGCTGAGTTTCTACATTAGGTTTAAATAAAGGCGTGTGTGTGTCCTTGAACCACGGTCAGAAGCAGTAATAATAATAATATGACTTCTACAGAACTGAGCTGCTTCCCTCTCCTCCCAGAGATTATTAGATTAGAAATTTGATCCTCAATCAATTTTACGGCACGCTCTTCTCCACGGACCATCTCCAAACTAGCTCGTCTTTGACACGGAGTTCAATTTTATTTAGCTTTTCAATAAATTTAATGAGGACAGCCTAATTGCTGGGGTCGTCTTAGGGAATAAAATAAAGAGTGGATTACGCGTTTTGTTTTGCCCCGACTTGAAAGTCTGTCTGCTTTTATGTCTTTGAGGTGTGGTTTCTCCGTCTGTGCGCCTCCCTCTCATCTGACGGAGGAGCGTGGTCTCTCTCGCGCTGCGTTTTTAAACAGCCACTTTCATTCCCTTCATGTCTCAAACGGGTTGCATTGGGATTCCAATCGTGTAACCCGTGTCCCTGCCGAATCCCTCCAGTCTTCCTTTCTAATCCACACCTGAGAATGACACGCGTATCTCACAATATCAATAACTTTTAGATTCTGTGCTCAAAAATCTCATCCTCATCCTGATCTTGCAGTTCATTTCTGTCTCTTTTTACACAAACACTGCCACTGATGTTATTTTAAGCCGAGCTCCTCTTTCCTCTACTATTTCTTTTCTCCCCTCATTTCCTGTCGTTATTCTTTCTTTCCTTCTCTTCATCTTCAGTCGGTGCTTAATCTTCCTCACCTCTCCTTCTCCCTATCATCCACACAGTGACAACAGAAACATGGTTCTCGTAGGAGATGGAGAGAGGTCACAAGGAGTTCTTGGTCTTGCGGGTGTTGTGCAGAGTGGAGCAGCTGAAAACAGTTGTAGCTGAGATTTCAGCACTGCAGCGTGTGGACAGCTCCTTCAGGATCACAGCGTTAGCGGGGAAGTTCAGCTTGATGCTAAATTGAGTTAGCGACGAGATATTCTTATCCTCTGTAGTTTCTGTCTTTGCATTACAGACAGTGTTGCTGTTAGATTGATTTGTTCAATATCAGGCCATGTATCAAATATTGATAGTATTTGCAGTGTGGGAATAAGAGCTGTAGCTACCACTGAGGATCCCATTTTATAAGACTTAATCCAGTATTTCTAGACCTTCTGCATCTATAAATTGTACCGGGGTTCGACTGTAATGGTTGCCAGGTTTCCATTAGCAATGATTTTGAGAAACTGGCAACCAATTCTGACACTATTGGACCTGTAGAATGTAACACTTATTAGATTATTCTACTATGTTTCAGATTGTTTTGCTCTGGTGTGCTTCACATAATGTTTGCTCACAGTAAAGGGCTGGACTGATGTTTTTGCTTTAATTATATTCTAAATCTTGTACGTACACACGTGGGACAATTATGATTTAATGTTGGCTCGTTTCTTTTCATGAGCCTGATGAAGTGCTGAACAAAGCATGTTTCTCATGCCAACGGTAATAAAAGATCCCTGATCATGGAGCTTTTTATTGGCTGACTATGCAGTGCAGTCTTTTCTGACTTGTGTAGACTTAAGAAGTGTTAATGATGGGGGGTATATGGCAGGATATGTGTTGCAAATCATGCTTCCTTTCCTGTCTTATCTCCACACACACACACACACACACACACACACACACACACACGCACGCTTCCTCAGTCCTCTGTGGAGTAGAAGGGATCAGGTTGGTAGAGGGAGAGAGAGAGGTGTTTCGTCCTCATACCTTCTTGCGTCTGCTGGTTTCTGACCCAATTAACACCCATTAATATAATTTGTTATGGTCCACCTTGCTCAGTGCAGACTGTATGAGCTCTCTATCTCCAACACGCCACTACACGTGCACACCTGCACATGCACTCACACTGCCTCGGTGACTGAGAGGTTTAAAGGAACATGAATTGCACAGAGCAGACCGCTACAGCTGGGCCTGTGAAATGCACCATGAGTGGCTTAATGTGTGTGTGTGTGTGTAATAGCATGTGGCGATTGGACACAAAGGTCTACACTATGACTCCTCTGACTGTCTGCTGGGAAGCTTTCGTGTGTGTGTGTGTGTGTGTGTGTGTGTGTGAGAGAGTGAGAGAGATCAAGGGCATCCAAATGCATGATGGGGATGTTTTGAGAAAGTTTTTATTGGTGAACTTAGTCAGTGTGACCTCCATTAGAACATTTTCAGTCTTCAAATTGTCAGTAAATGCTGAAAAATGTCTTATTATTTTCCAGAGCCCAAGGTGATGTCTTCAAATTGGTTGTTTTGTCCGACGAACAGTCCAAAATCAAAATGTATATTGAATTAATAAAGCAGCAAATGTTTGGTATTTTTACCTGATAAAAACTTTAAAGAGCAACTGAGAAACCTTGAAAATCTTGTTTTTGCCGACTGCACTGATGTAGAAGTGTACTCCACGCCCTCTCTGACATCACCAGAGAGGGCGGTTGCACACCGCCTTCGACACTATTAAGTTCCTCCTTTAAATATAATAATTATTACATTAGTTTCAACACTATTATCTTCTTATCCTTACATTCACCTTTACTTCAGTTGAATTAAAGAAACAAACTAATTACTGTCGAGGAATCCAGAACACTTCATCTGTTCAGCATTGTTCAAACGGGACTGAAGTCTCTCTAGTAAGGAGATGAAAGAGGAAGATGTAGCGTTGATCAGTAATTGACCTCCTCTTCCCCGTGCGATGAAGAGTCGTTCTCAGGAGTCCAGTGTGAACTTCAGCTCATTGCGAGCCACCTCCTGCAGAGTTGGAGTACTACCACGATGAATGAAGCTCGTTTTGAACATTTCTGAACAGCTTGTGAGCTCAATTTTCAGTCGACCTAAATCAGTTGAAGTGTTGAACCCAGATCTCTCGTTTTCTTTCCTACGAGTCCGAATGTTATCCTGAGCTTTTAAAGAGCCGACATGATTCCGCGTCTTCGTTTCGTGGTATCTTTCGTTATTTATGGCAGCGATTGTGTGCAGGCTGCTGTGGCTGCAGGGATGTTGAGATGAGGAGAATCTATTTATCGGGCGATGAAGAGGCTGACCCCGCTGGCTTAGCCCTGTCCTTACTGCACATTACAGTGTAGCTGCATCTCATTCGTAGGACTGACATGCTACACGGCGCAGCTTGCCTACTTTAACAGGAAAAAATATCAAGATTAAATTCAGTACATTTTGGAAAACAGGAAAGAACTGTTGCAGGAAGCGCTTAGGTATAGAAGATGAATGGATTATAATGAGATCAGAGGAATTACATTTCTTTTGTACTTTTATGCAAACATGCAAAGAGTGAGGACGGCATATTTAGCTTCAGGTCGACTTACACTTTGGTTTTCGTGGCATCAAACCCGCAGCTGCTGGAGGTTTAAATCTGCAGCACCATAGCACAGAAATGGACATTTTAAGGCCTTTAGATGAGTCGGACAGACCCGGTGTCTCTTTCATGTCCTGTGTTGCGGGAGACTTAAGATTTGCCTTTTGAGACGGTGTGCAATTCAACTTATTCTATTGATATTACAGCTGCCTGCAGGAGCAGGTTGTTTACAGGAAAGAGAGCACTGCCTGTGCTAAATCCTCGAATATGAATAAAAGGAAATCAACACTAATACCCCGTGAAGGTTTAGAGTTTAGTGAACATGAAAAAACATTTCCTGAAGAGTCAGAAAGTAGAATTAAGACATCCTTACTTGACTAATTTTAAGCAGCCCGACTTCCACTTTAAAAGGCATGAATAAGCCTGTGGGTTTAAGGTTTTAGCACTAAGCAGTAATGTAAATGTTCCCCGTGTTGGCAATTCGTTTTTCACTGTCGTTGGAGAAATGTTTTCCTGTGAATTTCACAGATTACATCCTCGGTTGCTTTCTTTCAAGCTTTCTTTTAGTGCCATTGTACTTCACACGGAGTGCAAATTCAACTCAAGATCCTGTGTTGACTGTGATCTGATGCTAAAGAAGATAACAAAACCGGTTATGTATCAAATTTTGAGCAAATTTGAAGTCAAAGATTAAAAGGAATTATTATATTATATTATTATTATTATTATTAGACATACAAGCTGTGTGTCAAAAAACAGGTGCTTCATAATACAGCGATTATCTCTCCCTTACGCAACCAAACGAGGAACATTTTCTTATAAAAATAAATGTATTACAAAGAGCCACTGCTGCGTTACACACTTTTCTTTTCCTCC
>CM051709.1:15411824-15456824 GCA_028022725.1 Lycodopsis pacificus
GAACAGCTTTTTGAAACAAAGTAGTTTTGAGTGTCACACAGCAACATTATAATTGTGAACGTGCATCCTTTATTATTCCTGTTACTTCAGGTGTTACCATGTAGAAGGTTTCTATATGGGTTTGTTCTGATGAATAACTTATAATATGGATTCAAAGTGTGAGACATAATAAAGAAATGACCACAGGAAGGAATGTGTGCAATACAGTCTAAAGAGTTAATTTTTTTCATATTTATTTATATGAAGAAATACACTTTAACTTTGTTAAATGTCTTAAAGCAGGCAAATGTCCACATACCTTTCTCTACTTTTGGTGTGGGGTTGTTTTTCATGGTTTGGGCTATGCAACATTTGGGGGAGGGCCATTTTCAATATACACTTTCTGCAATCCCAGCCTCTGAGCAGAAGTTTGCAGATGTTAGAGGTGTACGGGTTCACACAGTAGCTGAGTAGTGCGTTAAATCTAAGCTGTTGAATTGTGCCGCAGACGAGTAAATTATAATTTCATGTCATATTCTTTTTTTTAAACATTTTATACAATACTAAAGCCTGCTATGACATTTTTATTTGCAGAATGTAAGATGTTTTTTTATTGTAATTGTAAATTGTGTCGGAAAAATTCATTTTTTAAAGTTATTTTTAAGTTACTAAAACAGTCATAGTATAGCATGTCGAAAAAAGTAATTCAATCAGGAGCAACTTCACAATTTCACAATCATTTATTACACATTGTACAAATTTGAATAGTGCAACGTCTTTAGCGATTGGACTCCATCCTGAAGGAAGACAATCGAGGGCTGATGATGCTGACGTCAGATAAGGCATAATCCCGCTGGAGTCCAGCCACTGGTCGTGGTGTTAATGAAGGGAGTTGCTGCAGAAATATACATAAATACATATATAAAAGTCTAAAACGGTCATAGTATAGCTGAGCATGTCGAAAAAAATTAAAACACAGTCATAGTATATCATGTCGAAAAAGTCTAAAAAGTCTAAAACAGTCATAGTATAGCATGTCGAAAAAAGTCTAAAACGGTCAGTATAGCATGTCGAAAAAAGTTATTCAATCAGGAGAAACTTCATTAGAATTTCACAATCATTTATTACACATCGTACAAATTTGAATAGTGCAACGTCTTTGGTGATTGGACTCCATCCTGAAGGAAGACGATCGAGGGCTGATGATGCTGACATCAGATAAGGCATAATCCCGCTGGAGTCCAGCCACTGGTCATGGTGTTGATGAAGGGAATTGCTGCAGAGTTATAAACGGCATAGTATAGTATGTCGAAAAAAGTCAAAAACGGTCATAGTAAAGCATGTCGAAAAAAGACTAAAACGGTCATAGTATAGCATGTCGAAAAAAGTCAAAAACGGTCATAGTATAGCATGTCGAAAAAAGACTAAAACGGTCATAGTATAGCATGTCGAAAAAAGTCAAAAACAGTCATAGTATAGCATGTCGAAAAAGACAAACTGTCATAGTATAGCATGTCGAAGAAAGTCATAAACGGTCATAGTATAGCATGTCGAAAAAAGTCAAAAACGGCCATAGTATAGCATGTCGAAAAAAGTCAAAAACGGCCATAGTATGGCATGTTGAAAAAAGTCAAAAATGGTCATAGTATAGCATGTCGAAAAAAGTCAAAAACGGCCATAGTATAGCATGTCGAAAAAAGGTAAAAACAGTCATAGTATAGCATGTCGAAAAAGGTAAAAAACAGTCATAGTATAGCATGTCGAAAAAGACAGAAACGGTCATAGTATAGCATGTTGAAATAAATCAAAAACGGTCATAGTATAGCATATCGAAAAAAGTAAAAAACGGTCATAGTATAGCATGTCGAAAAAAGTCGAAAACGGTCATAGTATAGCATGTCGAAAAAAGTCTGAAACGGTCATAGTATAGCATGTCGAAATAAATCAAAAACGGTCATAGTATAGCATGTCGAAAAAGGTAAAAAACAGTCATAGTATAGCATGTCGAAAAAGACAAACGGTCATAGTATAGCATGTCGAAAAATGTCTAAAACGGTCATAGTATAGCATGTCGAAATAAATCAAAAACAGTCATAGTATAGCATGTCGAAAAAAGTAAAAAACAGTCATAGTATAGCATGTCGAAAAAGACAGAAACAGTCATAGTATAGCATGTCGAAAAAAGTAAAAAACAGTCATAGTATAGCATGTCGAAAAAGACAAACGGTCATAGTATAGCATGTCGAAAAAAGTCTAAAACGGTCATAGTATAGCATGTCGAAAAAGACAGAAACGGTCATAGTATAGCATGTCGAAAAAAGTCAAAAACGGTCATAGTATAGCATGTCGAAAAAAGCCTAAAACGGTCATAGTATAGCATGTCGAAAAAAGTCTAAAACGGTCATAGTATAGCATGTCGAAAAAAGTCAAAAACGGTCATAGTATAGCATGTCGAAAAAAGTCTAAAACAGTCATAGTATAGCATGTTGAAAAAGGTAAAAACAGTCATAGTATAGCATGTCGAAAAATGTCAAAAACGGTCAAAGTATAGCATGTCGAAAAAGACAGAAACGGTCACAGTATAGCATGTCGAAAAAAGTCAAAAACGGTCATAGTATGGCATATCGAAAAAAGTCAAAAACAGTCATAGTATAGCATGTCGGAAAAAGTAAAAAAGTCATCGTATAGCATGTCGAAAAAACAAAAAACAGTCATAGTATAGCATGTCGAAAAAAGTCTAAAACAGTCATAGTATAGCATGTCGAAAAAAGTCTAAAACAGTCATAGTATAGCATGTCGAAAAAATTAAAACGGTCATAGTATAGCATGTCGAAAAAAGTAAAAAACGGTCATGGTATAGCATGTTGAAAAAGACAGAAACGGTCATAGTATAGCATGTCGAAATAAATCAAAAACGGTCATAGTATAGCATGTCGAAAAAAGTAAAAAACGGTCATAGTATAGCATGTCGAAAAAGACAAACGGTCATAGTATAGCATGTCGAAAAAAGTAAAAAACGGTCATAGTATAGCATGTCGAAAAAGACAGAAACGGTCATAGTATAGCATGTCGAAATAAATCAAAAACGGTCATAGTATAGCATGTCGAAAAAAGTAAATAAGTCATAGTATAGCATGTCGAAAAAAGTCAAAAACGGTCATAGTATAGCATGTCGGAAAAATCTAAAACAGTCAGTATAGCATATCGAAAAAAGTTATTCAATCAGGAGAAACTTCATTAGAATTTCACAATCATTTATTACACATTGTACAAATTTGAATAGTGCAACGTCTTTGGTGATTGGACTCCATCCTGAAGGAAGACAATCGAGGGCTGATGATGCTGACATCAGATAAGGCATAATCCCGCTGGAGTCCAGCCACTGGTCGTGGTGTTGATGAAGGGAATTGCTGCAGAGTTATAAACGGCATAGTATAGCATGTCGAAAAAAGTAAATAAGTCATAGTATAGCATGTCGGAAAAGGTAAAAACAGTCATAGTAAAGCATGTCAAAAAAGACAGAAACGGTCATAGTATAGCATGTCAAAAAAGTCAAAAACGGTCAAAGTATAGCATGTCGAAAAAAGTCTAAAACAGTCATAGTATAGCATGTCGGAAAAGGTAAAAACAGTCATAGTAAAGCATGTCAAAAAAGACAAACAGTCATAGTATAGCATGTCGAAATAAATCAAAAACGGTCATAGTATAGCATGTCGAAAAAAGTCAAAAACAGTCATAGTATAGCATGTCGAAAAAAGTAAAAAACAGTCATAGTATAGCATGTCGAAAAAGACAGAAACGGTCATAGTATAGCATGTCGAAAAAAGTAAAAAACGGTCATAGTATAGCATGTCGAAAAAAGTAAAAAACAGTCATAGTATAGCATGTCGAAAAAGACAGAAACGGTCATAGTATAGCATGTTGAAATAAATCAAAAACGGTCATAGTATAGCATATCGAAAAAAGTAAAAAACGGTCATAGTATAGCATGTCGAAAAAAGTCGAAAACGGTCATAGTATAGCATGTCGAAAAAGGTAAAAAACAGTCATAGTATAGCATGTCGAAAAAAGTCTGAAACGGTCATAGTATAGCATGTCGAAATAAATCAAAAACGGTCATAGTATAGCATGTCGAAAAAGGTAAAAAACAGTCATAGTATAGCATGTCGAAAAAGACAAACGGTCATAGTATAGCATGTCGAAAAAAGTCTAAAACGGTCATAGTATAGCATGTCGAAATAAATCAAAAACAGTCATAGTATAGCATGTCGAAAAAAGTAAAAAACAGTCATAGTATAGCATGTCGAAAAAGACAGAAACAGTCACAGTATAGCATGTCGAAAAAAGTAAAAAACAGTCATAGTATAGCATGTCGAAAAAGACAAACGGTCATAGTATAGCATGTCGAAAAAAGTCTAAAACGGTCATAGTATAGCATGTCGAAAAAGACAGAAACGGTCATAGTATAGCATGTCGAAAAAAGTCAAAAACGGTCATAGTATAGCATGTCGAAAAAAGTCAAAAACAGTCATAGTATAGCATGTTGAAAAAGGTAAAAACAGTCATAGTATAGCATGTCGAAAAATGTCAAAAACGGTCAAAGTATAGCATGTCGAAAAAGACAGAAACGGTCACAGTATAGCATGTCGAAAAAAGTCAAAAACGGTCATAGTATGGCATATCGAAAAAAGTCAAAAACAGTCATAGTATAGCATGTCGGAAAAAGTAAAAAAGTCATCGTATAGCATGTCGAAAAAACAAAAAACAGTCATAGTATAGCATGTCGAAAAAAGTCTAAAACAGTCATAGTATAGCATGTCGAAAAAATTAAAACGGTCATAGTATAGCATGTCGAAAAAAGTAAAAAACGGTCATGGTATAGCATGTTGAAAAAGACAGAAACGGTCATAGTATAGCATGTCGAAATAAATCAAAAACGGTCATAGTATAGCATGTCGAAAAAAGTAAAAAACGGTCATAGTATAGCATGTCGAAAAAGACAAACGGTCATAGTATAGCATGTCGAAAAAAGTAAAAAACGGTCATAGTATAGCATGTCGAAAAAGACAGAAACGGTCATAGTACAGCATGTCGAAAAAAGTTAAAAACGGTCATGGTATAGCATGTCGAAAAAGACAGAAACGGTCATAGTATAGCATGTCGAAATAAATCTAAAACGGTCATAGTATAGCATGTCGAAAAAAGTAAATAAGTCATAGTATAGCATGTCGAAAAAAGTAAATAAGTCATAGTATAGCATGTCGAAAAAAGTCAAAAACGGTCATAGTATAGCATGTCGGAAAAATCTAAAACAGTCAGTATAGCATATCGAAAAAAGTTATTCAATCAGGAGAAACTTCATTAGAATTTCACAATCATTTATTACACATTGTACAAATTTGAATAGTGCAACGTCTTTGGCGATTGGACTCCATCCTGAAGGAAGACAATCGAGGGCTGATGATGCTGACATCAGATAAGGCATAATCCCGCTGGAGTCCAGCCACTGGTCGTGGTGTTGATGAAGGGAATTGCTGCAGAGTTATAAACGGCATAGTATAGCATGTCGAAAAAAGTAAATAAGTCATAGTATAGCATGTCGGAAAAGGTAAAAACAGTCATAGTATAGCATGTCGGAAAAGGTAAAAACAGTCATAGTAAAGCATGTCAAAAAAGACAGACACGGTCATAGTATAGCATGTCAAAAAAGCCAAAAACGGTCATAGTATAGCATGTCGAAAAAAGTCTAAAACAGTCATAGTATAGCATGTCGGAAAAGGTAAAAACAGTCATAGTAAAGCATGTCAAAAAAGACAAACGGTCATAGTATAGCATGTCGAAATAAATCAAAAACGGTCATAGTATAGCATGTCGAAAAAAGTCAAAAACAGTCATAGTATAGCATGTCGAAAAAGACAGAAACGGTCATAGTATAGCATGTCGAAAAAAGTAAAAAACGGTCACAGTATAGCATGTCGAAATAAGTAAAAAACGGTCATAGTATAGCATGTCGAAATAAATCTAAAACGGTCATAGTATAGCATGTCGGAAAAAGTTATTCAATCAGGAGAAACTTCATTAGAATTTCACAATCATTTATTACACATTGTACAAATTTGAATAGTGCAACGTCTTTGGTGATTGGACTCCATCCTGAAGGAAGACAATCGAGGGCTGATGATGCTGACATCAGATAAGGCATAATCCCGCTGGAGTCCAGCCACTGGTCGTGGTGTTGATGAAGGGAATTGCTGCAGAGTTATAAACGGCATAGTATAGCATGTCGAAAAAAGTAAATAAGTCATAGTATAGCATGTCGAAAAAAGTTAAAAACAGTCATAGTATAGCATGTCGAAAAAGACAGAAACGGTCATAGTATAGCATGTCGAAAAAGACAGAAACGGTCATAGTATAGCATGTCGGAAAAGGTAAAAACAGTCATAGTATAGCATGTCGAAAAAAGTCTAAAACGGTCATTGTATAGCATGTCGAAAAAGTAAAAAACGGTCATAGTATAGCATGTCGAAAAAGACAGAAACGGTCATAGTATAGCATGTCGGAAAAGGTAAAAAACAGTCATAGTATAGCATGTCGGAAAAGGTAAAAACAGTCATAGTAAAGAATGTCAAAAAAGACAGAAACGGTCATAGTATAGCATGTCGAAAAAGACAGAAACGGTCATCGTATAGCATGTCGAAAAAAGTAAAAAACAGTCATAGTATAGCATGTCGAAAAAGACAGAAACGGTCATCGTATAGGAAGTCTAAAAAAGTCAAAAACAGTCATAGTATAGCATGTCGAAAAAAGTCTAAAACGGTCATAGTATAGCATGTCGAAAAAGACAGAAACGGTCATAGTACAGCATGTCGAAAAAAGTAAAAAACGGTCATGGTATAGCATGTCGAAAAAGACAGAAACGGTCATAGTATAGCATGTCGAAATAAATCAAAAACGGTCATAGTATAGCATGTCGAAAAAAGTAAAAAACGGTCATAGTATAGCATGTCGAAAAAGACAAACGGTCATAGTATAGCATGTCGAAAAAAGTAAAAAACGGTCATAGTATAGCATGTCGAAAAAGACAGAAACGGTCATAGTACAGCATGTCGAAAAAGTTAAAAACGGTCATGGTATAGCATGTCGAAAAAGACAGAAACGGTCATAGTATAGCATGTCGAAATAAATCAAAAACGGTCATAGTATAGCATGTCGGAAAAAGGAAAAAAGTCATAGTATAGCATGTCGAAAACGGTCATAGTATAGCATGTCGAAAAAAGTTATTCAATCAGGAGAAACTTCATTAGAATTTCACAATCATTTATTACACATTGTACAAATTTGAATAGTGCAACGTCTTTGGTGATTGGACTCCATCCTGAAGGAAGACAATCGAGGGCTGATGATGCTGACATCAGATAAGGCATAATCCCGCTGGAGTCCAGCCACTGGTCGTGGTGTTGATGAAGGGAATTGCTGCAGAGTTATAAACGGCATAGTATAGCATGTCGAAAAAAGTAAATAAGTCATAGTATAGCATGTCGGAAAAGGTAAAAACAGTCATAGTATAGCATGTCGGAAAAGGTAAAAACAGTCATAGTATAGCATGTCGGAAAAGGTAAAAACAGTCATAGTAAAGCATGTCAAAAAAGACAGAAACGGTCATAGTATAGCATGTCGAAAAAAGTCAAAAACAGTCATAGTATAGCATGTCGGAAAAGGTAAAAACAGTCATAGTAAAGCATGTCAAAAAAGACAAACGGTCATAGTATAGCATGTCGAAATAAATCAAAAACGGTCATAGTATAGCATGTCGAAAAAAGTCAAAAACAGTCATAGTATAGCATGTCGAAAAAAGTAAAAAACGGTCATAGTATAGCATGTCGAAAAAAGTAAAAAACAGTCATAGTATAGCATGTCGAAAAAAGTCAAAAACGGTCAAAGTATAGCATGTCGAAAAAGGTAAAAAAACAGTCATAGTATAGCATGTCGGAAAAGGTAAAAAACAGTCATAGTATAGCATGTCGAAAAACGGTCATAGTATAGCATGTCGAAAAAAGTCAAAAACAGTCATAGTATAGCATGTCGAAAAAGGTAAAAAACAGTCATAGTATAGCATGTCGGAAAAGGTAAAAACAGTCATAGTAAAGCATGTCAAAAAAGACAGAAACGGTCATAGTATAGCATGTCGGAAAAAGTTAAAAAGTCATAGTATAGCATGTCGAAAAAAGTCTAAAACGGTCATAGTATAGCATGTCGAAAAAAGTCAAAAACGGTCATAGTATAGCATGTCGAAAAAAGTCTAAAACGGTCATAGTATAGCATGTCGAAAAAAGTAAAAAACGGTCATAGTATAGCATGTCGAAAAAGACAGAAACGGTCATAGTATAGCATGTCGAAAAAAGTAAAAAACGGTCATAGTATAGCATGTCGAAAAAGACAGAAACGGTCATAGTACAGCATGTCGAAAAAAGTAAAAAACGGTCATGGTATAGCATGTCGAAAAAGACAGAAACGGTCATAGTATAGCATGTCGAAATAAATCAAAAACGGTCATAGTATAGCATGTCGAAAAAAGTAAAAAACGGTCATAGTATAGCATGTCGAAAAAGACAAACGGTCATAGTATAGCATGTCGAAAAAAGTAAAAAACGGTCATAGTATAGCATGTCGAAAAAGACAGAAACGGTCATCGTACAGCATGTCGAAAAAAGTTAAAAACGGTCATGGTATAGCATGTCGAAAAAGACAGAAACGGTCATAGTATAGCATGTCGAAATAAATCAAAAACGGTCATCGTATAGCATGTCGGAAAAAGGAAAAAAGTCATAGTATAGCATGTCGAAAAAAGTCAAAAACGGTCATAGTATAGCATGTCGGAAAAATCAAAAACAGTCAGTATAGCATATCGAAAAAAGTTATTCAATCAGGAGAAACTTCATTAGAATTTCACAATCATTTATTACACATTGTACAAATTTGAATAGTGCAACGTCTTTGGTGATTGGACTCCATCCTGAAGGAAGACAATCGAGGGCTGATGATGCTGACATCAGATAAGGCATAATCCCGCTGGAGTCCAGCCACTGGTCGTGGTGTTGATGAAGGGAATTGCTGCAGAGTTATAAACGGCATAGTATAGCATGTCGAAAAAAGTAAATAAGTCATAGTATAGCATGTCGGAAAAGGTAAAAACAGTCATAGTATAGCATGTCGGAAAAGGTAAAAACAGTCATAGTAAAGCATGTCAAAAAAGACAGACACGGTCATAGTATAGCATGTCAAAAAAGCCAAAAACGGTCATAGTATAGCATGTCGAAAAAAGTCAAAAACAGTCATAGTATAGCATGTCGGAAAAGGTAAAAACAGTCATAGTAAAGCATGTCAAAAAAGACAAACGGTCATAGTATAGCATGTCGAAATAAATCAAAAACGGTCATAGTATAGCATGTCGAAAAAAGTCAAAAACAGTCATAGTATAGCATGTCGAAAAAGACAGAAACGGTCATAGTATAGCATGTCGAAAAAAGTAAAAAACGGTCATAGTATAGCATGTCGAAAAAAGTAAAAAACGGTCATAGTATAGCATGTTGAAAAAAGTAAAAAACAGTCATAGTATAGCATGTCGAAAAAAGTCAAAAACGGTCAAAGTATAGCATGTCGAAAAAGGTAAAAAAACAGTCATAGTATAGCATGTCGGAAAAAGTAAAAAACAGTCATAGTATAGCATGTCGAAAAAAGTCGAAAACAGTCAAAGTATAGCATGTCGAAAAAGGTAAAAAAACGGTCATAGTATAGCATGTCGAAAAAAGTCAAAAACAGTCATAGTATAGCATGTCGAAAAAGGTAAAAAACAGTCATAGTATAGCATGTCGGAAAAGGTAAAAACAGTCATAGTAAAGCATGTCAAAAAAGACAGAAACGGTCATAGTATAGCATGTCGGAAAAAGTTAAAAAGTCATAGTATAGCATGTCGAAAAAAGTCTAAAACGGTCATAGTATAGCATGTCGAAAAAAGTCTAAAACGGTCAAAGTATAGCATGTCGAAAAAAGTAAAAAACGGTCACAGTATAGCATGTCGAAAAAGACAGAAACGGTCACAGTATAGCATGTCGAAAAAAGTAAAAAACGGTCATAGTATAGCATGTCGAAAAAGACAGAAACGGTCATAGTATAGCATGTCGAAATAAATCAAAAACGGTCATAGTATAGCATGTCGAAAAAAGGAAAAAACGGTCATAGTATAGCATGTCGAAAAAGACAAACGGTCATAGTATAGCATGTCGAAAAAAGTAAAAAACGGTCATAGTATAGCATGTCGAAAAAGACAGAAACGGTCATAGTACAGCATGTCGAAAAAAGTTAAAAACGGTCATGGTATAGCATGTCGAAAAAGACAGAAACGGTCATAGTATAGCATGTCGAAATAAATCAAAAACGGTCATAGTATAGCATGTCGAAAAAAGTAAATAAGTCATAGTATAGCATGTCGAAAAAAGTCAAAAGCGGTCATAGTATAGCATGTCGGAAAAATCTAAAACAGTCAGTATAGCATATCGAAAAAAGTTATTCAATCAGGAGAAACTTCATTAGAATTTCACAATCATTTATTACACATTGTACAAATTTGAATAGTGCAACGTCTTTGGTGATTGGACTCCATCCTGAAGGAAGACAATCGAGGGCTGATGATGCTGACATCAGATAAGGCATAATCCCGCTGGAGTCCAGCCACTGGTCGTGGTGTTGATGAAGGGAATTGCTGCAGAGTTATAAACGGCATAGTATAGCATGTCGAAAAAAGTAAATAAGTCATAGTATAGCATGTCGGAAAAGGTAAAAACAGTCATAGTATAGCATGTCGGAAAAGGTAAAAACAGTCATAGTAAAGCATGTCAAAAAAGACAGAAACGGTCATAGTATAGCATGTCAAAAAAGTCAAAAACGGTCAAAGTATAGCATGTCGAAAAAAGTCAAAAACAGTCATAGTATAGCATGTCGGAAAAGGTAAAAACAGTCATAGTAAAGCATGTCAAAAAAGACAAACGGTCATAGTATAGCATGTCGAAATAAATCAAAAACGGTCATAGTATAGCATGTCGAAAAAAGTCAAAAACAGTCATAGTATAGCATGTCGAAAAAGACAGAAACGGTCATAGTATAGCATGTCGAAAAAAGTAAAAAACGGTCATAGTATAGCATGTCGAAAAAAGTAAAAAACGGTCATAGTATAGCATGTCGAAATAAATCTAAAACGGTCATAGTATAGCATGTCGGAAAAAGTTATTCAATCAGGAGAAACTTCATTAGAATTTCACAATCATTTATTACACATTGTACAAATTTGAATAGTGCAACGTCTTTGGTGATTGGACTCCATCCTGAAGGAAGACAATCGAGGGCTGATGATGCTGAGGTCAGATAAGGCATAATCCCGCTGGAGTCCAGCCACTGGTCGTGGTGTTGATGAAGGGAATTGCTGCAGAGTTATAAACGGCATAGTATAGCATGTCGAAAAAAGTAAATAAGTCATAGTATAGCATGTCGAAAAAAGTTAAAAACGGTCATTGTATAGCATGTCGAAAAAGTTAAAAACGGTCATAGTATAGCATGTCGAAAAAGACAGAAACGGTCATAGTATAGCATGTCGGAAAAGGTAAAAACAGTCATAGTATAGCATGTCGAAAAAAGTCTAAAACGGTCATTGTATAGCATGTCGAAAAAGTTAAAAACGGTCATAGTATAGCATGTCGAAAAAGACAGAAACGGTCATAGTATAGCATGTCGGAAAAGGTAAAAAACAGTCATAGTATAGCATGTCGGAAAAGGTAAAAACAGTCATAGTAAAGAATGTCAAAAAAGACAGAAACGGTCATTGTATAGCATGTCGAAAAAGACAGAAACGGTCATCGTATAGCATGTCGAAAAAAGTAAAAAACAGTCATAGTATAGCATGTCGGAAAAGGTAAAAACAGTCATAGTAAAGCATGTCAAAAAAGACAGAAACGGTCATAGTATAGCATGTCAAAAAAGTCAAAAACGGTCATAGTATAGCATGTTGAAAAAGACAGAAACGGTCATAGTATAGCATGTCGAAAAAAGTAAAAAACAGTCATAGTATAGCATGTCGAAAAAGACAGAAACGGTCATAGTATAGGAAGTCTAAAAAAGTCAAAAACAGTCATAGTATAGCATGTCGAAAAAAGTCTAAAACGGTCATAGTATAGCATGTCGAAAAAAGTCAAAAACGGTCATAGTATAGCATGTCGAAAAAAGTCTAAAACGGTCATAGTATAGCATGTCGAAAAAGACAGAAACGGTCATAGTATAGCATGTCGAAAAAAGTAAAAAACGGTCATAGTATAGCATGTCGAAAAAGACAGAAACGGTCATAGTACAGCATGTCGAAAAAAGTAAAAAACGGTCATGGTATAGCATGTCGAAAAAGACAGAAACGGTCATAGTATAGCATGTCGAAATAAATCAAAAACGGTCATAGTATAGCATGTCGAAAAAAGTAAAAAACGGTCATAGTATAGCATGTCGAAAAAGACAAACGGTCATAGTATAGCATGTCGAAAAAAGTAAAAAACGGTCATAGTATAGCATGTCGAAAAAGACAGAAACGGTCATAGTACAGCATGTCGAAAAAAGTTAAAAACGGTCATGGTATAGCATGTCGAAAAAGACAGAAACGGTCATAGTATAGCATGTCGAAATAAATCAAAAACGGTCATAGTATAGCATGTCGGAAAAAGGAAAAAAGTCATAGTATAGCATGTCGAAAAAAGTCAAAAACGGTCATAGTATAGCATGTCGGAAAAATCAAAAACAGTCAGTATAGCATATCGAAAAAAGTTATTCAATCAGGAGAAACTTCATTAGAATTTCACAATCATTTATTACACATTGTACAAATTTGAATAGTGCAACGTCTTTGGTGATTGGACTCCATCCTGAAGGAAGACAATCGAGGGCTGATGATGCTGACATCAGACAAGGCATAATCCCGCTGGAGTCCAGCCACTGGTCGTGGTGTTGATGAAGGGAATTGCTGCAGAGTTATAAACGGCATAGTATAGCATGTCGAAAAGAGTAAATAAGTCATAGTATAGCATGTCGGAAAAGGTAAAAACAGTCATAGTATAGCATGTCGGAAAAGGTAAAAACAGTCATAGTAAAGCATGTCAAAAAAGACAGAAACGGTCATAGTATAGCATGTCAAAAAAGTCAAAAACGGTCATAGTATAGCATGTCGAAAAAAGTCAAAAACAGTCATAGTATAGCATGTCGGAAAAGGTAAAAACAGTCATAGTAAAGCATGTCAAAAAAGACAAACGGTCATAGTATAGCATGTCGAAATAAATCAAAAACGGTCATAGTATAGCATGTCGAAAAAAGTCAAAAACAGTCATAGTATAGCATGTCGAAAAAGACAGAAACGGTCATAGTATAGCATGTCGAAAAAAGTAAAAAACGGTCATAGTATAGCATGTCGAAAAAAGTAAAAAACGGTCATAGTATAGCATGTCGAAAAAAGTAAAAAACAGTCATAGTATAGCATGTCGAAAAAAGTCAAAAACGGTCAAAGTATAGCATGTCGAAAAAGGTAAAAAAACAGTCATAGTATAGCATGTCGGAAAAAGTAAAAAACAGTCATAGTATAGCATGTCGAAAAAAGTCGAAAACAGTCAAAGTATAGCATGTCGAAAAAGGTAAAAAAACAGTCATAGTATAGCATGTCGAAAAAAGTAAAAAACAGTCATAGTATAGCATGTCGAAAAAGGTAAAAAACAGTCATAGTATAGCATGTCGGAAAAGGTAAAAAACAGTCATAGTATAGCATGTCGAAAAACGGTCATAGTATAGCATGTCGAAAAAAGTCAAAAACAGTCATAGTATAGCATGTCGAAAAAGGTAAAAAACAGTCATAGTATAGCATGTCGGAAAAGGTAAAAACAGTCATAGTAAAGCATGTCAAAAAAGACAGAAACGGTCATAGTATAGCATGTCGGAAAAAGTTAAAAAGTCATAGTATAGCATGTCGAAAAAAGTCTAAAACGGTCATAGTATAGCATGTCGAAAAAAGTCAAAAACGGTCATAGTATAGCATGTCGAAATAAATCAAAAACGGTCATAGTATAGCATGTCGAAAAAAGTAAAAAACGGTCATAGTATAGCATGTCGAAAAAGACAAACGGTCATAGTATAGCATGTCGAAAAAAGTAAAAAACGGTCATAGTATAGCATGTCGAAAAAGACAGAAACGGTCATAGTACAGCATGTCGAAAAAAGTTAAAAACGGTCATGGTATAGCATGTCGAAAAAGACAGAAACGGTCATAGTATAGCATGTCGAAATAAATCAAAAACGGTCATAGTATAGCATGTCGGACAAAGGAAAAAAGTCATAGTATAGCATGTCGAAAAAAGTCAAAAACGGTCATAGTATAGCATATCGGAAAAAGTTATTCAATCAGGAGAAACTTCATTAGAATTTCACAATCATTTATTACACATTGTACAAATTTGAATAGTGCAACGTCTTTGGTGATTGGACTCCATCCTGAAGGAAGACAATCGAGGGCTGATGATGCTGACATCAGATAAGGCATAATCCCGCTGGAGTCCAGCCACTGGTCGTGGTGTTGATGAAGGGAATTGCTGCAGAGTTATAAACGGCATAGTATAGCATGTCGAAAAAAGTAAATAAGTCATAGTATAGCATGTCGGAAAAGGTAAAAACAGTCATAGTATAGCATGTCGGAAAAGGTAAAAACAGTCATAGTAAAGCATGTCAAAAAAGACAGAAACGGTCATAGTATAGCATGTCAAAAAAGTCAAAAACGGTCATAGTATAGCATGTCGAAAAAAGTCAAAAACAGTCATAGTATAGCATGTCGGAAAAGGTAAAAACAGTCATAGTAAAGCATGTCAAAAAAGACAAACGGTCATAGTATAGCATGTCGAAATAAATCAAAAACGGTCATAGTATAGCATGTCGAAAAAAGTCAAAAACAGTCATAGTATAGCATGTCGAAAAAGACAGAAACGGTCATAGTATAGCATGTCGAAAAAAGTAAAAAACGGTCATAGTATAGCATGTCGAAAAAAGTAAAAAACGGTCATAGTATAGCATGTCGAAAAAAGTCAAAAACGGTCAAAGTATAGCATGTCGAAAAAGGTAAAAAAACAGTCATAGTATAGCATGTCGAAAAAAGTTAAAAACAGTCATAGTATAGCATGTCGAAAAAGGTAAAAAACAGTCATAGTATAGCATGTCGGAAAAGGTAAAAAACAGTCATAGTATAGCATGTCGAAAAACGGTCATAGTATAGCATGTCGAAAAAAGTCAAAAACAGTCATAGTATAGCATGTCGGAAAAGGTAAAAACAGTCATAGTAAAGCATGTCAAAAAAGACAGAAACGGTCATAGTATAGCATGTCGGAAAAAGTTAAAAAGTCATAGTATAGCATGTCGGAAAAAGTCTAAAACGGTCATAGTATAGCATGTCGAAAAAAGTCAAAAACGGTCATAGTATAGCATGTCGAAAAAAGTCTAAAACGGTCATAGTATAGCATGTCGAAAAAAGTAAAAAACGGTCATAGTATAGCATGTCGAAAAAGACAGAAACGGTCACAGTATAGCATGTCGAAAAAAGTAAAAAACGGTCATAGTATAGCATGTCGAAAAAGACAGAAACGGTCATAGTACAGCATGTCGAAAAAAGTTAAAAACGGTCATGGTATAGCATGTCGAAAAAGACAGAAACGGTCATAGTATAGCATGTCGAAATAAATCAAAAACGGTCATAGTATAGCATGTCGGAAAAAGGAAAAAAGTCATAGTATAGCATGTCGAAAAAAGTCAAAAACGGTCATAGTATAGCATGTCGGAAAAATCAAAAACAGTCAGTATAGCATATCGAAAAAAGTTATTCAATCAGGAGAAACTTCATTAGAATTTCACAATCATTTATTACACATTGTACAAATTTGAATAGTGCAACGTCTTTGGTGATTGGACTCCATCCTGAAGGAAGACAATCGAGGGCTGATGATGCTGACATCAGACAAGGCATAATCCCGCTGGAGTCCAGCCACTGGTCGTGGTGTTGATGAAGGGAATTGCTGCAGAGTCAAAAACGGTCATAGTATAGCATGTCGGAAAAAGTAAAAAGTAGTCATAGTATAGCATGTCGAAAAAAGTCTAAAACGGTCATAGTATAGCATGTCGAAAAAGGTCAAAAACAATCATAGTATAGCATGTCGGAAAAAGTAAAAAACAGTCATAGTATAGCATGTCGAAAAAGACAGAAGCGGTCATCGTAAAGCATGTCGGAAAAAGTCAAAAACAGTCATCGTATAGCATGTCGAAAAAAGTCAAACGGTCATAGTATAGCATGTCGAAAAAGACAGAAACGGTCATTGTATAGCATGTCGGAAAAAGTCAAACGGTCATAGTATAGCATGTCGAAAAAAGTCTAAAACGGTCATAGTATAGCATGTCGAAATAAATCAAAAACGGTCATAGTATAGCATGTCGAAAAATGTCAAAAACGGTCATAGTATAGCATGTCGAAAAAGACAGAAACTGTCATAGTATAGCATGTCGAAAAAAGTCAAAAACGGTCATAGTATAGCATGTCGGAAAAAGTAAAAAGTAGTCATAGTATAGCATGTCGAAAAAAGTCTAAAACGGTCATAGTATAGCATGTCGAAAAAAGTCAAAAACAGTCATCGTATAGCATGTCGAAAAAAGTCAAACGGTCATAGTACAGCATGTTGAAAAAAGTCTAAAACGGTCATAGTATAGCATGTCGGAAAAAGTAAAAAGTAGTCATAGTATAGCATGTCGAAAAATGTCTAAAACGGTCATAGTATAGCATGTCGAAAAAGACAGAAGCGGTCATCGTAAAGCATGTCGGAAAAATCAAAAACAGTCAGTATAGCATATCGAAAAAAGTTATTCAATCAGGAGAAACTTCATTAGAATTTCACAATCATTTATTACACATTGTACAAATTTGAATAGTGCAACGTCTTTGGTGATTGGACTCCATCCTGAAGGAAGACAATCGAGGGCTGATGATGCTGAGGTCAGATAAGGCATAATCCCGCTGGAGTCCAGCCACTGGTCGTGGTGTTGATGAAGGGAATTGCTGCAGAGTTATAAACGGCATAGTATAGCATGTCGAAAAAAGTAAATAAGTCATAGTATAGCATGTCGAAAAAAGTCTAAAACGGTCATAGTATAGCATGTCGAAAAAAGTCGAAAACAGTCATAGTATAGCATGTCGAAAAAAGTCTAAAACAGTCATAGTATAGCATGTCGAAAAAGGTAAAAAAACAGTCATAGTATAGCATGTCGAAAAAAGTAAAAAACAGTCATAGTATAGCATGTCGGAAAAGGTAAAAACAGTCATAGTAAAGCATGTCAAAAAAGACAGAAACGGTCATAGTATAGCATGTCGGAAAAAGTCAAAAACGGTCATAGTATAGCATGTCGAAAAAGGTCAAAAACAGTCATAGTATAGCATGTCGAAAAAAGTCTAAAACGGTCATAGTATAGCATGTCGAAAAAGGTCAAAAACGGTCATAGTATAGCATGTCGAAAAAAGTCTAAAACGGTCATCGTAAAGCATGTCGGAAAAAGTCAAAAACAGTCATAGTATAGCATGTCGAAAAAAGTTATTCAATCAGGAGAAACTTCATTAGAATTTCACAATCATTTATTACACATTGTACAAATTTGAATAGTGCAACGTCTTTGGTGATTGGACTCCATCCTGAAGGAAGACAATCGAGGGCTGATGATGCTGACATCAGATAAGGCATAATCCCGCTGGAGTCCAGCCACTGGTCGTGGTGTTGATGAAGGGAATTGCTGCAGAGTTATAAACGGCATAGTATAGCATGTCGAAAAAAGTAAATAAGTCATAGTATAGCATGTCGAAATAAGTCTAAAACGGTCATAGTATAGCATGTCGAAAAAAGTCTAAAACGGTCATAGTATAGCATGTCGAAATAAATCAAAAACGGTCATAGTATAGCATGTCGAAAAAAGTCAAAACGGTCATAGTATAGCACGTCTAAAACGGTCATAGTAAACAAGAGTATCTGCTCTGGTTTACTTTCCCTTTACACTGAAGTATCACTGCCCTTAATACATTAAGCAATGAACCAATTTCCCAAAGCTAATTTCTACAATTGTACCTGTAAGATAGCTAAAAATATCAAAACATTGCCGTCTAATTCCCAATTCACAGAGACATGAAAACATTTGTCTCCGAGCAGAAGGATTGGGAAAGAGAACAGTGTGCAGGTTCTTTTTGTACACATTGTTTTGTGGATGTACACGTGCTTGATGGGGATTGCCTGATAATTGCAAATGTCCAACACATTAACCAACAATACTTTGGCTATCAACTCCAAAATATCCGTTATTAATAGAAACCTTGAACTCACAGGTAAGTCGCTACAGCAGAACATGTTGCCGTCCTTGAAGGTTCCCCGTCTCCTCTCCTGAAGGCTGGTAGCCGAGTGGCTATTCGTCAAAGACGCAGACGGTAGAGACGGCGGCACGGAATGTTCCCAGAGACGCATGACACAACAAGTTGTATAAAACTGTCATTACAGTGATTTATTATAATGAACCATGAAAATAGCCAAACAGTGCAGTGTCTGTGAGTCTCTCCCCTCCACACAAACATACACTCACACACAAATAATAATAAAAAAAAAAAGACAAAGTTGAAGAGAGTCCAGAGAGGGAAAAAAATAATGCTACAGTCACAGAAACATTCAGCTTTGCCAAGAAGAGCGTACATATTTACAACCATATTTCAAAAATGGGATGGGAGCGAATTGTACAAGCATAGAAAAGAAAAGCAGCGAATATTTACAACTGGTTCCTGGTGAAAGCTGGAGTAACCACCTATACATTAAATTACACTTTCTACAAATAACCATTGATATTCAAAAATAAACCGCTAACGTCCTACCTGTGGGCGAGGCCACTCTGCCTATCTCTGAAGACTACAAGCACTCGTTACAAGAATTCACACGCGCACACTTTCCTCCTTTAAACAACCATACTCTTTCACATCCTATCACACACACACACACACACACAGACAGACAGACAGACAGACGTACGAACACACGAGTGCAGCCTCCCAGGATGGTGAGGCAGGCTCCTAGAAATTAGTCTTTTCTGAATCTGCAGCGGTGAACAGATATTTGTTGTTAGACAGAGGAATAAAAAAAATAAGTGTTTTTTTTTTTCTCCATACAAAAAGCTTTCTCTTTGCTATAGTGAGCCACTAGATTATAACAAATAAATGGTGTAGAGAGCCGACAACAGACGAGAGAGAAGAGGAAGTAAAAACGAATAACTGACAAAGGAGAGGAAGAGGAGGATGAAGGGGGGGGGGGGGGGGGGGTATAGGCTGGAATGTCCACTGATAAACAAAGTGCGGGGCCTTACAACGGGGGTCCAAACAAGACACGGAACAAAGAGCTTTCCTCTCCATCACAGGAAGGATATATAAAAACAAACGGAGGCCAGAGAGAGCGGGCCGAGAGCACCAGGGGGATTGTCCATCTTCGTTTTTATCAGTTTGTCTTGAAGATTAGGTTACTGTCCATTTTTCTAAAATTTTCTGTCCTTGTTTTATTTTTTAAAAAGTATCCTTTCATCCCACAATCAGCTGTTTTTCCACTGGCCATGTGTTCATGTAAATAGAAAACATATCTACAGCTTATGATACACGCCCCTCTCCGGCCGAGTTCAGGGGCTGCCGGGGCCCGACAGCAGAGAGGCCCGTCAGTGCCACCCCGTGCTCAGGTACCCCGGGCTGTGGAAGGGGGTCGAGGACGCAGGAGCCCCACGAGTCCCAGAAGGCATCTGGGAGGCAGCGGCCTGGGCCTGGCCTTGTTGAGTCTGTTGGGGAGGTGGAGGGGGAGGTGGGGGCAGTCCGGTCTGCTGAAGGGTTGGGGGGTACGTCGACGGGGTCACTGAAGGGTTGGCGGCGGTGCCCGGGTGCAGCAACGCCGGCTGAAAAGCCCCCAAGTTCTGAAAGTGGTGGGGCTGCATCTGGGCGCTTGTCGACGGGGCGGGGGGAGGCGGGGGAGGAGGCGGGGGAGGGGTGAGCGACAGCAGGGTGCTGCTAGCAGGAGGCTGCTGCTGGGAGGTCTGGCCCTGCGGGGGAGGAGGAGGAGGAGGGGGAGGAGGAGGGGGGGCGGTGGTCAACATGAGCTGGTGCTGCTGGATGGGAGACGGCTGCAGGTTGACGTGCAGCAGGGTGGGGCCGGACAACAGGTGTGGGGGGGGTGGAGGAGGCGGTGGAGCCGCTGAGCTCTGATAGTGCACGCTGTGGGGAATAGTCTGCATCAGGGGCTGAGAACCAGGAGGGTAAGGGGGGGTGACGGCAGGTTTAAACCCAGAGAAAGGTCCGGCGGGTGAGGGGCTCTGGCTGGGAAAATACGCCGTCGAGGCTGGTGGAGCTGGTGGAGGAGGGGGAGGTGGTGGTGGAGCACTCTGTGCGTTGTACTGGGGGAAAGGAGCTGGGCCAGTCTGCTGAGCCTGAGGCTGAGGCTGGGTTTGAGGTTGAGCGGAGAACAGCGCCCTCTGGCTGCGGTAGGGAGAGCCCTGAGGCTGAGGCTTGGGAGAGTGGAGGAGGGAGGGTCCAGGGTAGTGGACAGGAGAGGAGGGCAACGGGGCAGGATGCAGCTTCGTGGGGGTCAGAGGAGCTGGTTTGGGTCCCGCAGGCTTGCTCGGCGGCTGGCTGGTCGGATTTGGCGTCCGAGGCTGACCGTCACCGTCGTCCTCCTTCGCTGACCGACCGGGAGGCTGGACGACCGGACCGGGAGAGCAGGGCTGTGAGGGGGGGAGGGGGAGAAAGTCACACAGTTGTTGCTGACGACTAGCGGAGACGGGTCAGATCCACCTCGTGTGGGTGAGGTTGACTTACTGTGTGGGTTGGGGTCTTTTGAAGACTTGGAGATGGGCAATCTCTCAGTGCAGGTGTGTCTCCACCTTCCGTCTCACCATCTAGAAAACAGTAAAAATGTTGATGTAAACATAAATCTTTAAAACTAAATAGACATTTTTGGGAAAATGGCTACATCTTTATATTTAACAGTCAGATTTGAGAGTGGTCAGCATTATTCTCACCTGTGTCTTTGTCTTTGCTGAGCAGCAGAGCTCTGTGGTAGCTGCGTTCTCGGGCCTGCTCTACAGAAGTGGACGACGTCCTAAAAAAACATTAAGGATCATCACAAAGTTCCTCTGATAACCATAGTTTGGAAATCTGCACCAATTACTGAATTTTACCTCTATACAATATATATATACACTACATAAGCTAACATGAATCACAACTGGATAATAACAAAGGGTCCCTAATGTTTTGCTGTAGAAGTACTTTTGAAACATACCACTGTCCCTCTCCTCCTTCCTTCTCTCCTTTCTCTCCAGACCCCTCTGCCTCCTCACTTGTCTGGGGCTCTTTCACTGTGGCGGTGGTGGTGGTTGTGGTGGTGGTGCAGAGAGGAGTGGGAGCGGGGGGTAGAGGAGATTCACTGGGGGTCTCTAACGCAACAGGGAAGGCGTCCACGGTTAAAGGTGGCACGGTGGAAACGGGAGAGCTGCACTCGGTCTTGGAGCCGCTGCGACGAGCTTCGCGCTGACGCTTCCTGTATTCCAGCAGGGAAACCTGGGAAGATGCAGAACCACCACCTCAATGTCATTCATGAACAAAGAGCACGTTTCATGTTGCACCAGTAGAGGGCAGCACTTGGGTAGCTACTGAAACAAAGAGCAGCATGAGCCAATTCATCTCAGAGAGGAAGTGACAGAAAACATCACGGCATTTCTAATACTGTTTTTCTTTGGTTAGCTTTCTTCTCACTTACATATTGTCCCAGCAGATGTTTTTTTAAATAAAGAATATCAACTAGCCCTAGTTAAAATCTCATTTTAACCTATTTACAGTATCTATGCTATGCTCCAAGGATGAAGAAGTAAAAGTAAAATGTAATGAGCACTGCTCTCTCACCTTCTTCTTCTGTGGGGGGTTCTGCGCTGACCCTCCTCCCTCGCCAGAGCCATCACCATTCAGCGAGCGCGAGAAGCCGAGTGAACTTCCCTCCTCGGGGCCGGGGTAAAAGAGCGGCCCCTGGGCTTCACTGAAGGGCGGCTGGGAGCCGACCAATGGCACCGTCACTACTGCGGGCCCTGCTGCGGGCCCTGGTGCAGCCCCAGCTGCAGCCCCAGCTGCAGCCTCGGGCCTGAAGGGAGATACCAGAGGCTCCAGGGTGTGTGAGGGGGTGAGGTCCCTTAAGTTTGAGTTGACTGGAGAGAAGTTCAGGCCAGCTGGTCCAGTCGGGACTCTGTCTGGGCTTTTTATCCAGCCAGGAAAAGAGGAAGCACAAGTTTCTGCAGATGGGGAAGCCTCATTAGTCCCCCCCTCAACAACCACACCCTCTGCCTTGTCCTCTACGCAGTCCACAGGCTCGGCGGCCGGAGGCTGTGGACTTTCAGGAACCGACACCGCGGCTTCTGTCGGGGGTCCGTCTGAACTGGGAGCCACGGCACAGGGAGAGGAGACCAACGAAGGAGGACGATCGGCCTAGGAAAGGAAGGAGGGAGCAACGTCAGGGGACTGACATAACAAAAGGAAACAGTCAAGCCAGATAAGAAAGAAGAAAAGTCATCCTACTTTTAGAAAATTAACATTTATGCTAGATTGGTCATCATCATCTCTACTGAAGAATCATAGATTGTGATAACAAAATAAAGTTGTTTACCTGATAAACAATGAAATTAAATAATCATTGAAGCCTAGATCGCTCACCTCTTGCACACTGGGTTTTCGGCTGACCTCTGGGGAGCTTTCCACTGAAGATTCACTCTGTAACAAGAACAGATTGAGTCACTCCAGTTCTTTTACTCGCGTAAACAAATGTGCAGCCTCCAGTGGGGTTTCCACACCCTTACCTCCTGAAGGACATCAAGTGTCTGTGTTGGGGTGCTGGGCAGGGGCGGCTCTGTACTTGGCTCCTCCGTTCGGGGACGCGGTGGGGTAGCCAGTAAGATGGGGGTGGCGGGTGTCTCCGATTGGTCGGCCCTGGTGGGCGTGGCACAAGGGGAGTCGTAGGGAGTCGAGCTCTCGGACATGCAGGCATCGAGCGGACTCAGCCGCCGCTTTTTCAAAGGTGTGGGCAACTCTGTAGGGAGAAATGTGATGCGTGATTTAGCAGAGCATTCATCCAACATTTATAACGTTACACCAGACTGAGTGCTGGCTACCGACCTGGTAGTGAGCAGGTACCGTTGTAGGGTAGAGGGCTGTCAGAGTCTCCATTAATGGGGGGGCTGAGCGGACCCTCACTGGGCATGAGGAGGCTCGGTCTTCTGGCCGGGCTGGTGGAGCCCTCCTCTTCTAGAGCTTGCTTCAACCATCGCTGTAAGAAAGAGTAAAGGGTCAGTCAGCCAACAACGGTCGCAGCTAAACACTGACAGCCTTACAGGCGTTTAACGCCATAGAAAAGAAGAATCAAAGCCACTGACGGACAGAAAGGCAGCTTCCACTAAAGACAGATCCACAGGTGTACGTTCTGCCATCAGTATCAAAGCCAAATGGGGATATTTCTAAAGCAGTACCTTCTTGCAGGAGCCGGTGGTTGGCGGTGTTTCAGGCAGTTCTCTGGAACGCCGTCTCCCAGTGGGGACTCCGGGAGTGGTGGGGCTGCGGTTGGCCAGGAATGGGGAGGAGAAGCGGACGTAGTGTTTGGGGGTGCTGTAGACCTGTGGAGAGCCGGCCATGCCTGGTAGGGCGTTGAGCTGTGTGGCGAGTACTTCAGGGTCGCTGCTTATTCTCAGCGGCCTCTCTGGGACTGGCTCCGGGGTTCGCACTGCACCGTGGTCCTGCTGCTTCTCTCCCACCCACTCACACACAAAGTGCTGCGGAAAAGAGTGTAATAAGATGTATCAATGTACAATCCGTAGGGTTTCCCATACATTGAATACGTTTGATATTGACCCAGATATTAGACAAAAGAACAAAATATAAACAAAAACAGTCGAGTATATCAGAGATAGTGCTATGGTACCTTTTTAGCTCTGAAGTTCTTGCTCCCGTTGCGGTTCCTGTCAGGTGCAGGCGAGCTGCTGCTGTGCGGAGGGCTGCTGTCCGGGGCTTCGTCGGGGAGGGCCTCCGGCTCAGGCGCAGTGGCCATCTCTCCTTCGGGGGATTCATTGTTCAGAGGCTCCAGAGACTCTGTCGGAGAGCCAGGGGCCAAGTCGGAACAGGTGCTGATGGTGCGAGCTCGCCGGCGCTGTTGACCGATGTGCGTGCGGTTCCTGGAGAAACTCTTCCTGTTCCTCGAGCTTTTGACCTTGGCCGGCTTTAATCCCGGCTCCTCTTTCACCTCCAGTAGCGGCTGTGAGAAACACAGTAGAGCATTTATATCGTTTAAATTGATGCAAAGCTACCAACGCAACCACAAACATGTCCCCCGTGGCCACTAGTCATATTTAATCCTTGATAGATAGTTTGATGTATATCACTGTTATGTACCAGCAAGTTTGTTATTGTTTTGTTGAGGCTGGTAGAACACAAGACAGCTTTGATAACCAGACTGCTGCAGTGGATTGCACAACCATTTAAAGGTTTTAAAGGTTTTGTGTCTCCATGTTCTCACCTGCATGACGGTTGGAGAATCAGCCATCTCCGGTGTGACTGGAGGCTCCTCCTTGATGTCGCTGCGGCCCCCGACTTCAGTCTTGACGCCGCCGATTCTTTCCAGGGCCTGCTCTCTACGTTTCTCCCTCTTCTCCATTCGGGCAAAGGCTTGCAGGATGGCCTCCATCTTTCGCTCTTCCCGTGTCTGCAGAGAGATAGGCGTGGGGTTGGAAAAGGAAAGGGGCGACGGACGGGAAGAGGGAGCGGCGACATTAGTCCATGGAGTACTCCTCTCCCACGTAGCCCCAGAGGTAGCGATACAATGGTTAATGTGTTGCTACACAGCAAAAAGCCGATCAAGCTGTGCAAAGTGCAGAGCGCCGAGTGAAAGAAAAGGTGTAAAAGTGGCCCCTTGCTTTCACAATAAGAGAAACAAAAAAAAAGGAGAGACGGTCAGGCAACAGGAACAATGTGGTGAGGGTGTAAGTGGACTAATGCATTTATACACCGTTTTTCATAACTTACCGGAAAAAGAGCTTTACAAATAAACCCGACAAACCAGGAGGTTGCATGTCTAATGTGTTCCTATATGCATGTTTGTGCCACAAATAACCCCGACTCTACCTCCACCAGTCAGAACACCCCATTGAAAAGATATTCATACCACGAAACATACTGAAACAACAGACACATCGCCGAAAGATCGGGCTGAAGACGGGACAGTTAGTACGCTTGTAAGTCAGTCACCTCTGGGAGATTTGGGGGTAGATGGGTGGAGTAGGAATTGGCTATGAATGGGTCAAGTTTACCTCCTTGTGTTTCAGTCCCTTCCAGCTGGAAGCCGCCCCGACAGGGAGATGGGACTGCTCCGCTGGGTTGGCCTGAATGTTCAATAAAGAGACAGCCCAGTTTAGAAGAGACATGTCCCCCCTAAACAAGGCTTCACAAACACTGGACAGGGCTAGACTAGTGGCTCCCTGATCTGGTGGTATAAAACAGGTCTGCGTCAGGTACTGTAGATGTTGGAATTTACGTAATATCCTACGATAGACGATACTGGTAACAGACGTAACGCCACAAAACTGCCAAATAACTTGCGATATCTAGGTTACGGGTAATTTCTGAAATAGCTGATGTTTTCACATTTTTGTAGTTCACACCTGCCACAACACTTCAAGGTTTTCCATCATTATATAAACACCTCCCTATATCACAATACAAGTTTAAACGGTGTGGTTTTGGGCTTTCTGGGACTAAACTTGAAATCGTGAGGGAAATATGGTAAAAAACAAAAACATCTTTGGTCTTCAATCCAAAAACTGTGGTTGCAGATTGCACACTGAGGAACATCCTGTTTGGAGCACAAAAATCAAAAGGGCAAAAAATCTGACTGCTGCTCCCACCACCAACCAACCAACCAACCAGAAGAATAAACTGGCAGCGCAACATTCTCTAAGTCCTATTTTTATAATACAGTTCAGGAAACAGAAACAACACACACGTGCACATGTGAGTCTGGCAATAAATAACGGCCAAAGATTGTATATTGTTTTGCTGCAAAAAGAAGAAAGAAAAAAAAACAAAACAAAAACACATGTGCACCAATCACCTAAAAACAATGGGTGGTGGTGCAGTTAGCACTGTCGCCTCACACTCGGTTCGGACCTGCGAACCTGGGGCCTTTTCTGTGCGTTCGCTAGCTCTGCGTGGATTTCCTCCAGGTGCTCTGGTTTCCTCCCACAGTCAGAGGGGAGGAAGGTTTAGGTTAATCAGTTCATCTCTATGTGTCAGCACTGTGATTGACTGGCTACCTGCCCAGGTTGTACCCCGCCTCTCACCCAATGTCAGCTACGATTGGCTACAAGGATAAGCAGGTATAGCTAATGGATGGGCCTCAAAACAACCGTAACGTTATTGTCCTTAAGGGTAGACTTAACTCACAGCCAGGTAGAATGCATACTTGAGGCATTAGCCGGCACTAAATTTTGTCTACACAGGAAAACCAGGATGTCTTTTCAAACAATAAGGGCTCTTGTTTAAGTAGGCAAAATATCATGGCAACACACAACAGTGTTATCTGCCCCACGCCTTATCGCGGCATCGATTTTTAAACACCCACATGCATCTACTATGCTTGTGATAGTCAGTTTATGAATGCACACTTCTTTGATCCGGCAGCAGAGCTCTCTCTCCTGGGCCACATTCCATAGAAACCAGCCTATTGGATCTCCCAAAGTCAATACGGCCCTGGCAACAAGGCTCTACCCTCTGCAGCACCTCCTCTCTCTCTCTGACTCCCTCTCCCTCCCTTCAAATATCTATCCCTCTCTGGCCGATTAGCAGAACTGTATGCTGGCCAAAGATGAGTCAGCACTTTACACCTCGGGGTCCACCGTGTGAAATGAAGCTGACTGCGGGGTAATTTCCAGAGAGTGTGTGTGTGAAGTGCACCGTGTGTGTGTGTTTGACACCATCTCTCAGGCACATTAGACTTTTTGGCAGGAGAAAGAGGGTTTGAACCAGTAATTGGCCATTTTAAACTTCAAGCCACATTGAAGGTGAGAGGAGAGCTATACTCAGAACTATAACAGGTGTTCTTAACAGGCATGGAGCCCTGAGAGGCAGTTTCATTTTTTTAATATGCTGGAGAGAAAAAACCGGCAGCAAATGAGGAAAATAAATGCCACTGTGTAATGACAGACAAGCACGAAGCCTCAGTACTGTGAGGAAGAGGGAAGCCAAAGCTGCAGAACAAAAAAAACTAATAAAAAAAACACAAGTACGACTGAGCAAAATATCAACAAGGGCAAGGACAGAGGCGGGAGCACTAGCAGTAGATAAGTGATGAAGAGGAGGGTAGTTTAATGGAAGGGAGATAGGGGACAGCTGCTCCTATCCAAGCCACAACCCCCGTAGCAGACAAATGGTTTGGTCCACACCCAGAGCAACAGTCTCATTTTTATTGTCACTGCTGGGTGGCTGCATAGCAAAAAAAAAAGAAATAAAAAAAAAAAAAAAAGAAGAAAAGCTGTAGCCCCCTAGCTTGGCACACTTACCATCTTCCTCCTCCTCTCTGCAATCTGCTCCTCTGACTCCATCTCTACTTCATTGCTAACGGAGGTTTTGTCTTCTAGATCCTCATATAACTCAGGATCCTGTAAGAGGAGGGGAGAGGGGGGTATGGCGCTTTATCATGGCTGATCAGTCAGTCTAGCTACAGACTAGAGGGGGGAGACAGGTAAGAGGGGAGGAGAGGGAGGGAGGGAGGGAAGGAGGGGAAGTAAACTGAAATATAGGAGGGAAGAAACTCTGCTACTTTTCAGGGGTCAATCTGTGCACAAAACAAAACATGCTCAGAACTCGTCTTTGGTCTTTCACTGTTTTTCATAATTGATGTTAATAAACACTCCATGCTGTACCAGCACCCTCTAACAGGATCAACCACTAAGCAGCTGACATACTCTGCCCTGCCTCTAGTGTGAACATATGGTTGTTATATGGCTTTTACACATTGTTTATCTACTCTGTTGGTACATCTTTCATCTCATCATTCTGAAATTACAGCGGAGACATTTTGGGATGTCTAACCCAGTGTTAGGCTAGTGACACACGGGAATGATTTCTTAATGATCAAAGCGCCACATTTTGAAATATACTTTGACACCAACAACATTTCTGTGATTTCAAACTGCTTGAATGAACTCAAAAAAACAATTTGACTTGGTCATGGCAAGTGAAATTTGATTTTCTGCTACAGACGAGAAATTCTGTTGCTGTTAACACATCCAAGAGAAACGCCATTCTCCGAGTGCGTCACAACTCGGCCAGACAAATGGCACAAAAGCGTCTTGGGCAATGACAGTAAATCTGAATTATTTTGTCAAAATTCTTAGTTGGAAGGGGGGGGAGGGCAGAGGTGGATGTATAAAGGGATGGTGGGGAGAAAAGAGGGAACTAAAGAGCATGTAGAGTGACTGACAATGGAAAACACATGCACAAAACATTTAACAGAGATCAAACAAAATTGCATGCATGGACCACAAGGGTAAATGTACATCAACAATAAATATGCCATAGTGGACAGAGTCTCAACATGTAACATGTATGTTCAGTGTAAAATAAGGATGAGAGTGGGTGCGTTTCGTGCGCTGTTCATCAAAAGTGTAATCTTGCCTGGTTGTTTGAGATGGAGAGGCGGAGAGGAGAGAGTTTCCTCTGTTTGCCGTCGCCTACGCTCTTGCTCTTCCCGTCGCAGTCCAAACCCATGTTCTGGTTCTGGCCCAGGTCGTCCCGGACAGTCTCCTTGTCCTTGCGACTCCCTCGCCGGCGGCCTCCGGAGCCCAGGTTCTCGGTGGGTTCAAGGTTGTGCTTGAGCACCGGGCACTCCTGGTTCCCCTTCACACAGGCACAGTCCACCTTGTATTTACTACAAATATGAAGAGACAGAAACACAAAAGAAAGACGGGAAATGTGAAGTTAGGAGGCAAAAGGATCTTGCCATACCACTGTGGTTCTGCATGCTACTCTCAGAACTCACCAGCTGCCATAGTCATAATCAAAACCAATGGTGATCTCTGTGCCTTTGGTGATAGGCCTCAAGGAGTAGATGTATAAATGCAGCATGCCGTCCTCAACGACGTGCCGCACCTGAGGACAGAGAGTAATGCAATATTAAAACTGTGCATAAGGTCTGACTTAATTGAAATAGGTAAGATTAACGTACTAAATCAGTTTTTCCGGACGTTTACTTACTTCAGAATTCGGGGTGCAGGAGCGACGGATGAAGCGGGCCTCGTTGCCAAAGCTGCGAGCGTCCACACACATCTCCAGTCCGTCAAATTTAGAATAAAATAACACAAAGGGGTACGGCCTGAAAAGGGGGAAAGCATGAATGTCAATTATTCACATAAAAACACCACACTCTAATGAACTACATTCCCCAGAACCCTTAATATCAGTCAATTGGTGTGAGCTGCAATATCCCATTTACATTCATACGAAACAACTCCAAGGAGAACTCCTTCTGAGAAGTGACTAGTGTCCTGACCTCTTGAAGAAGTATCCGTTGGCCTCAAACTGCTGTCGAAGCATGAACTTCCCCCTGTACTCAATGATGAGGGAGTCTGGGGCCAAGTCTCGCACCGCCTTGAGGATCTTCTTATTCTTCTGAACCTGACTCTGGAAGAGAGAGACACTCTGGCATGAGTGCAGATCCTGGACAAGGAACACATTAAGTTATAATAAAATACAAATAGGAAGCTGGGATGGTACATTTGCTTAAATATAAGAAATGATCAGGGTATGCATGTCCTGTTCACAAGGGATTGTAAGCGTGGGCGAGTTTGTCCATCTGACTTTAATGTAAATAGGTTTTTACCTCCACAGGCGGCTTGAAGGAGGCGGGGTGCGTGTTGTACGCCAGGCTCTTGCCATCGCCTTGCTCTTTGACACGCAGCAGGACCTGGACGTCCTCACTGTACTGATTGCTGCTGGCCTCCTCGTAGCGCTCCATCCACGTCTTGAGCTTGTTCTCCCACAGAGACGGGTGCTCTGTCGGCTCCTGCTCCGGAGCAGCACCCTGAGAGAAAGAAAACAAAAAAACACGACAGTCGTTGGTACAAATGGTTCAAGGGTTTGACGGAAGACGACGGGACTCTTGAGTGTTGTGTTCAGTGAGTTTACCTTTACTCTGGAGGACTTTCTGGACCCTTCTCGGAAGGGCTGCCAGACAAAGTAAAGACATCAAAAACTCTATTAATTGAAGTATACAATAATATATAATAAGGATGTAATAGACAATGCGTTTGGATTTGGTTCATTATAAATTCACTGAATCTGACCTTCTTAGCTCGGGCAGAGGATGCTGGAGACTCTTTATCGCCACTCTTTTTACGTTTTTTATCAGTCTGCTTATGGCCAAGTCGTCCAGTGGTGAGCGTGATGGTGGTGGGCGTGTGTTGGAAGGTGGAGTAGAGCTCTAACGGAACCTCGTCTCCACTCTCTGTAGCACTGGTGTCACCATCTGAATAAGCAAACAAATGCATATTATGTTATGAGGAGGGAGTGCTGAACAAAGATATAAAAGACTGCACACCGCTGCAGGCCAAAATAGAGAGCCAGCTGTGTTACAGCAATGGAAGATGAGGTATGCTACAGTGCAGATTAGAAAAGGAGTTTGCTTCTTGTCCAGCAGGTGTCAGTGTGTCCCAGGCTGAGGAAGCGGCATCCTGACACAGCCTGAAACCTGCTGGGTTCAATAACAATCTGGCCATTTACTGCAGCAAAGAGGCCAGTTAAAGCAGAACTGAAAGCGCCATCTATGACCTCCAACAGAAAACTTCTAACCCCTCATAACCAGCTCTCAAAATAACAACCGTCGGTCTGTATTTTATCCAACTTTGTGTCAGCATATTGCAACTTTGTTGAACATGAAGGTAAACAAAAACATTCTGAGGCAGACTAGGGCCTAGATATACACATGTGTAGTCTCGCTCACCAGACAAACACTCTCGTTTCCTGGTCTGCAGCAGGATGGCCCTCTCTCTATCCAGGTGTCGTGGTTGGCAGCGTTCACACAGGTAAGTCTCAGGAATGTTCTGCCTGTCGATGCCCATGCAGTCAATATGCTGCCAGGCACTAAAAAAAAAAGGCAAAAATCATCGCAAAAGATTTTTAAGACACTTTTAAAAATCACAGTTTGAAGTTGCTTCAACTTTGGGACACACGAGGAAACACGCGTGTGAGTCACCAATTCATTTAGATCATGAAGAAAATCGGGTCAGTTTACCTGCACTTGTCACAGCAGATCATGTAGCCGTCATCGTGGGTGAAGCCACAGATGCAGCGGGTGATGTCGGCCCCGTAGCTGCCATCCTCTGAGGTGCTGAGCGTTGTGCCCCTGGATGCTTCGTCCTGGCCTCCTGGAACAAACAACCCCCCCTCTCCTTGTCGGATCAACATGGAGGGGGGAGGGGAGGCCGGTGGAGTGGGTGGGGGCCGCGCCCCATAGTTATGGTCCTGATGGAAGGAGGGAAGATGGGCGGTCACCGGGTGTAGGTACATGACAGTTTATCATAGGGATAATTCAGCAGGGAGGAGTAGTAATGTGGAGCACAGACCACTGATTCACAGGCATCTGGACTACAGATTATCTTCATTATCGATTAACCAATTGTTTCTTCTGATTAATCATTCATCAAACATAAAGCCTGAGTTGATTATATCAAATGTCTTGTTTCATATGAACACTGTTCAAAACCCCAAAATACTTACTTTACCATAAGACAAGAAAAACCATCACATTTGAGAAGCTGTGAACATGAAATGTTTATCACGTTTTCTTAAATTACAACCTGAACGACTAGTATATTATCCCCAAAAAAACTTGCTGATTAATCATGTGTCAATCAACTAATCAACTAACCCCTGCACTTAAAATTCCCTGCATCACTTCTAATACCACGGTCCATGTTCTATGTTGACCTAAATGCAAGCTAGTCATACGCTCAATGATTAACAGAGAGGGCGGGCCTAAGGTTTGTAGGTTATTTGTCTTAGGGTGCGAAGGGAAGAACAGTGTGTGTGTACTCACAGCGTAAGGCAGGCCAATGTAACTGTGGGAATGGTGAGAACTGCTGCTGTAGATCTGGTGTGGGTAGCTGGACTTCTCCAACACCACAGGGCTGGCCTCCACCGATTCTGGTCTGCTGAGCAGAGAGACAAACGGAGAGCACACATTACAGTACAATGACAAAAAAAAAAAAAAAAAACTCCGATAACAAGGTGTACACGGAGTAATTGTTCTTCCTCAAACTCTGTTAGGAAGTGTGTGCGCGGCAGTATGCTTAGCAGGGGAGCTAGTGACATAGAAGTAGAATGTGGACGCATGCTAAAAACAGTCACACTGTCAGGGGACCTGGAGCAGTAGGTCACTGCACACCCAGTGGGGCAAAGTGCAAGTACTTTAATAATGTACAATTCCAACTTGTACTTTCCATTTTATGCTATTTCATACTTCCACTTTACTCTGCTACACTACCATTTAAGGGGCAAGTGTTGCACGTTTCACAGCTATAGTTGCTAAACACAAGATTTTAACACATTAAGATATACTGCGTTTCCCTACTGAACTTCTCAGATGTTTCAAGTAAAGATAAAAGCAAAGATAAAGAAAAAATATAAATTTGTGTTGCAGAAGTCTCAAAATCTCGGTTACACGGTCCGTTTTCCTGCAGAATGAGTACTTTTGCTTTTAATACTTCCAGTTCATTTTGTGATGTGTTTGCTAAAGGATCTGAATACTTCTTCCACCACTGACTGCACCTGCTGTCATGTCACCTTGGCTGTAAAAGTCATGCCTGAGAGTCGTAGTAATAACACTACTTCATGTCAAAATAAATTAAGTCTGAACCCACATCCACAAGGCAGACAATCACTTCAAATGTGCTGTCTGTCATCCACACAACAACTAAACCCACAACCATGTACTCCTACAAAACCAGTAGATCCACTTTTCCCAGGATCACAATGCAGTTAAGAAGGGAGCCTGTTTGGCCGTTTGAGACCAACCCACCCTTATTATGACATGACTAATCTATTCTTCGGTAGCTGAAGGGGTGGCTCTAGAGGAAGAGAGAAGGGGAACTGCCATAACGCATGGCATGAGACAAGATAGTTGGGTGTAAAGAGGGAAGAAAAAGAAAGAGGGAAACACTTCAGGACAAGCACAATGCACTTGCGAGGTGCGGCAGCTATTCAGATACATGCGTTTGTGTACCAATCATGCAAAAACATCCCGCGAATCTTCTCTTTTCAGAGTCCTATCTCGGAAACTGTTCCGAGGTGGGAGACAAACAAAAACCACCGAGGAGTGTCGGTATAAGTGACAGCTGCTGAAGCTTGTTTCCTTCTCTGCTCCGTCTCTCAACTCTAAAAGTACACCATACAGCAACTAAATCCATGAGAGCCACTGCCAACAAGTTTCTGTAAACAAGGCAAAAAACACGGAGAACAGCTCACATGGCATACTGGACAGCCTCTCCGATATACGGAGTACGATGGGTACAAAGGACTAAAACTATGGGCGCTCTGAACAGGCCATGCAGCATTTCTGTACATGTAAAACTGTTCAGCTTTGATTACAATGAGACTCCATAACTGCCATATTTTGAAGCTTTTATTCAGAAAACAAGTAGCCAACGGTGAAAAGAACCAGCACAGTTGGATATACATCGGTAACAATTACGTAGCTGGAGCAAGTGTGAATGGAAATCTAGAATCTCGGGGTAAAGTGGTGATACGATACCTGCGTGAGTCCTTCTCAGCCCTATCTCTCTTGTTGCACGCCGTAAGAGCAATGTGCAAGACTTCCTGTATGCGTTGCCGCTCAAGTATTCACTGTCAAAGTGAAAACGTAAGTGCATGCATGAGGTCTGGAGGCGGACCCAGTGTAAGGTGTGTGTGTGTGTGTTTGTGTGAGTGTGTGCACAAAAGATTAACTGACACATAGAAGAATCTAAACTGTTTAAATGTGTGGAAAGAGCCTGGCTAAAAAGATAGGGGGAGAATTAAAAAAAAATCATACTTAAGAGAATGCAGGCAGCGCAATAACTTTCTCCTATTAATGGTTAACCAGATCAAAGTCTATATTTTATAATACATGGCATAAAGATCTGTCCGAAGCATGTATCATTAAGTGGTTAAAGGAGGGGGATTATTCATGAAGTAATTGGGGTTTCGCACTCTTTCAGTTTGTCCTACAAGTGAATCAGTGAGAGAGGCAGTGAGGGAAAGAAATGCAGAAGGCAAACATGTGAGCCAGCCTGTTCAGTGAGGAAGTAAAGCGTGTTTGAATGCATGCGTTTATAGCTGGAGGGGTTTGTATCATTCATGACTACACTCCTGGGAGGTGGAAAGGAGGGCCTAGAGAGTTAGAGTACACATGAGTAAGAGGGTTGCAGATATGTCATGATCGGACTCAAAACATGAACAGATACACGACAACGAGTGAGAGACAGAAATGAAGAGAATTAAGGTGTGTAGCCAGGTATGCACTATTTATAGCTCATACGTGTCAAGAGTATTTAACAAAAGAAGAACTGGTGTGATTAAAACACCTGCCGAGAGAGAGAAGGTGGAGAGAGGCAGAGTGGACGAGGAGAGATCAACAGCAGGAGAGGAAAGCAAAAGAGAGCAGCACTGAACAAGCCAGAGGCAACGCCTTCACTCCTTAAGTACTCCCCACTTGCTTCCATGGTAACACGACGTATCCCAGTTTGACGTGAGCGCGCACGGCGAGCTCCAGTGTGTCACTGTGGACACGTTACTGCATTAGACAACAGCTGGTCACGCTGCTGCAGACTTCAGGGGCGACGAGTAAGGGACGTGACGCCGTTTTGCTGGTGAGTAACCAGCCCCGCTAACTCGGCTGGCGCACTCACAATACGCCAAAGAGCTGCGTGTATATATACATATATGTATATATACTATGTGCGTGTCCAGCTACGCTAGGTCCCTTTGGTCTGGATGCAGTAGCAGCTGGATGCCCCCTTTTTCAAGCTCGTTATCTGCTTTTGAATAAAAGCTGCAGCAGGCGATCGGACGCAGAGAGCCACGGCTCTACTTCTACCCCCGGTGGGACTGTTTAAGACGCCAATGTCTATGTGAGGACCACCTGTCACTCAGGGCCAGTGACCATGGTAACAGGCCCTGCGCAGTGCAGAGGGGGGGAACAAGGGTACCATGGTAACACGAGGGCAATGCCTCGGTTTTTTTAAAGAGACAGGAGTTGGTGACGTGTGTTTTATTCTTTAGTCATACGAGATCTTCTTGCTTCATTTATTCGACCGGGAAGATGTCCTTGACGGGACTGTAGGAGACAAGGGAAGGAGGAGGCAACAGGAGCCGTGTTGCATTTGTTTCACCGGCTCAATGCAGCGAACACATGTGCAAACATCAAGTAAAGGGAAATGATGTTGTGTACGCTTCACACAGCCAGTGTTATGAACACAGTCAGCAGACATACATCTACATTCTGGGCTTCCGGTTTCACAAAAAGCAGATGTAGTTAATAGCGGAGAACAGAGTCAATGTGATGAGCAACGGCTGAGTGAGAGTACAATCAATGGTAAGAGTGAACTGTCCATTAGAGCAGACACTTTAGGGGCCCTGCAAAATACCTTTCCATTAACTTCGTAAATGTGGGAGAGGAGAGCTATGTGAGAAGACAGAATTTAAATTAAGAATATAATAGAGCTGCTTTACTCATAATAGAGGGCATGTTGTGCATAGGAGAGGGAATCATATTGACTCAGAGTGTCAAATGCATGAGTGAAGCCAAACCTAAGAAGGGTGAGCGATGAGAACAGAGGTAGTGAAACTGAGAATGAACTTTTTTGGCAAAGATGAATATGCAAGAATGAATGAGGGGGGCATTAAAAAAGGTGTGAACAGTGAAGGTGTGTTTGTCAAGTGTTACTCACTCTGAGCCTGCAGCCATGTCCAGGTACGAGGTGTCTGCTGTGTCCACCCCTACTGGGATGACTATGCTCATGACGTTCTCTGCTGATCAGTTCTTGTCCTACTGAGTCCAGAGAATGGGAGTCCAAAACACTGAGGCATGCCAGCCACAGCAGTCATTGCAGACATCTAAGTGCATCCACAAGGCCTGAGCATGTCGTAGGAGAGGAGGGTAGAGAGACAAAGGAGAAAGGGACCAGTTAGTGATGTGTACACAATGCGTGATTGATTTCATACCAAGAACAAAAGCACTTGCGAGGCTGCAGTACCAAGCAAACCCCCAAATTACAAATCATAGTGAAAACGGGGTATTTCCAGAACACGTTATACATGATTCATACTTTCAGACCAAGAACGGCGTTTGACAGGGAAGTGTTTGACAGGAATTTCCCCTCTGACAGAGCTACCAAGCTGAGGTATTGACTGATGACAAGGGAGAGGATACAATACTGTGTAAGTGAAGCCTGAGCTGCTGCTGCTGCGAACTGCGCTAAAGCAACCTCGACACACTATCTGCCAGGAATGCACACGGCTGCACTGTAAGGAAGCTCCCACAAAGGGGAGCAAGAGAGCGCAGAGCAGCCAGCCGCCATGAAAGGAGGGAGGAAAAAACGCAACAACACGTAGAAGCCATTTTTCCCCCCATTCGACTGAAAAGGACTGCTCTATTCTAAGCACTCAAACCCACCTATCCAAAAGACGACACACACACACACACACACACACACACACACACAGAGACTCTACATGCATTACTGATATGAAAGCTTACATTTTGATTGTTACTACTGTTAGAGTCTCTAGTTATTCACATGGAAAAACGCTGCGAGAGATCAAGTAAGATCGTTTCATCAATAATTGACTGTCAGGCATTGACTGTAGTGCCCCTCTGGTCCCCAAGTGGGAGGTGGGTTGGACTAATAAATCATATACTAGCAAAAGTATTGATATATTAAGCCATGTATTTGTGTCTGAGGCGAGTCCAGACGGGAGCATACGTGTCTGTGTGGCTGCCTCTGATTCAGAGAGGTCTGTTGATAAGCGGGATTAATGTGAGGGACAGATGCCGAGACAAAATAGGCTGGAGGTCACACCTCCGCCTGCTCATGCACACTGGGGCCAAACAAAAGGCTCAAATCGTGGCTTGGGGTGTACACGGGAGAGGGGTTACAAAGCAGGAATATGTCACGTATTTAGCAGGGACAATACTTTACACACTTAGCAAGTAATAACGCACCAAAACATGTTTCTGCACGCCTATGATGGGACTGCCTATTCTGGCTTGTCCTCTGAAACATGTCAACACACATGTCTGAAAACTGATTTAATTTCATGTCAAAGGAACTGATAGTTCACATGGGGATAAACACACAACTTAAGATTCTTTAAATAGGGGAAAAAACAAAACAGCCGTGAGAGTAATTTCAGGTACTAATTCCACCAAATGCACTATTAGAGCCAGCAGGACTGGTGAGAGGCTCACAGACATGACAGCTGTCAGCTCCAGGCCTAATTAATAGCAGGAAGAAGACCCCTGTGTGTCAGTCAGCGAAGGCTGCTGATGGGATCACCCTCCAAATTCTCTCCTGATTCTGTGTTTAGTGAGTGAATGGGATAAACAACAGGGGCACCATCACTGGCAGAGAGGCCTTTCACGATTGAAGCTGATGTAACCAGAACAAGGATAGGCCGCTTTGCCAAAAACCACTGAAATGACAGACTTCTCTTCTTTTGTGTCATCTGAAAGGCCCAGTATGTGTTAGCACTGGTAAAGAGCTTTCCTCTGAAGCAGCCTGTTCGTTCCCTCGTCCACTAGGTTTGTCTCCATTTCACCCAGGGAATCCTGCTGTCACAACTAAGGAATGCGCACACACACGCACGCACACACGCACACACGCACAGATAACCCCTCAGCCCTGTCCCTTCAAACATTCCTCTCCATAAGGAAGATCAGTGTGCAAACATACAAGCACAGCGCTACAGCCAGACACAGTTGAGACTAACAAAAGGCGGGTGGAAAAAAAGACAAACAATTACAGTACAGCTGCATTCCTGACTAAATCTGAACTGCGCTGTGACTGCCTCTGCCTGCTCCTCCTCCTACTTCCTCTAGAAGAGATGTCCATCTCACTGGAGAAACACAGCCAAAGGAAAAGAAAAGAAAAATACCAACCCCCCCCCCCTCCCTCTTTCCTGTGCCCAGTCACCCCGCCCAGCCGGATTTCTCTCCCTCTTCTTGTACATTTCCTAAATGAACCCGAGACAGTAACGCAGAGCGAAGGGGGAGTGTCGCAGATGCAGCTCCAAATTACATGGAGCCCGGGAGAGACCATTTAAAGTCACCTTTGGCCAAATCCACTGCTGGCTATGGAAGCACAGGGGTGGGGAAAATGGGGAACATGCACAGGGGAGGGTGAGTAGAAGAGGGACATGAAGAAAGACATGTAGCCAAAGTGGACAATAGTGAAAACGAGCCACGGGATGGAAGTGATTTCGGTGTGCAGAGCGTCAGTTTTCTCTAAAACCGTTCACCTCTTTCATGCGCTCCCTTCACAGATTTCCTTGCGCTGTAGGGAGCTTTAGAAGCCCCTCCATTTCAGAGGGCAGCGAGGTGGGGGAGGTGTACACGGGGTCTGTCTGACAGTGACGCTACACAGCCTAGACCTGGGTGGACTCTGGGTGGCAGAGTGGAGCACATACAGCGTAAGCCAGTCTCTCCTTTCTCCTCCTTCCTTCCCTCCTTCAGCGAGGGGACACAGTCACGTCATTGTGTGGGGGGAATAACTATCCTTTTAAGACCGAACCGCACTGAAGTCAGTGAGGGAAAACCCACATCACCACACTCTAAAAATCCAATGCCGCTACAGACGACAGCTTTCCTCTCTTCTCAGCTTATTACCAACGCTCTATGTGAAAGTGTTTTAATTCTTGTTTTCGCAGCAAAGTCTCGCAGATTATGCTTTTCGATAAGTAGGAGAAGCAACAGAAAATGACAGATTCCAACTGAACCAACGCCCCCCCCCCTCTCTGCCAAGCTGATGCGACTTCACACCGTCCTCATAGCTGGCTGCAATGACTCAGCTCATAAACAAACGGATTAAAACAAACTCTTACAAATACAGTCATGTACACAGGAAGAAGCATGACCCAGATGGAATGTAGGCCCGGCCCTCTTCTTCCCGGTACCCACAGTGGGACACACTGCATCTGCCCCGTCCTTCATAAATCAGTGTGCCCATGGCTGCCAGAACTGCCTCTGCACTTGAGCACTGAAGGTGAAGTTGTACATCAATACACCGGGGGATACGGTCCACACAAGCAATCTTTTTGTGGCCACAATAGGAACTGTGCTGTTGAGAGTGTAAGCCAATACCTCAGCTGACTGTAGAGATCAGCCAATTTAGGAGTCAGATGATGAGGAGAGTGTCTTATAACTAGCAACTAGTAAACAATAAATTATACAATTTAGGAGGATTTTCAGGGGCTGCCACATGTTGCATCTGCAATGGCATATGTATATGGTTGTGATGTGGTAAAATGTGAGACATATAATCCTAAGGACAGAAAAGCCAAGTAATAGCCTCTGTGCTCAGTTCAAACAGTCAGGGAGTGTGTGAGTTAAAGTCAGTAGGATCGGGATCTGGCAGCAAAGCAGGGGCAGCCCTCCTGTAGTCTGAGTAATGTCTGTTCAAGAGAGCCCCGGGCACTATCTCTCCATCTCCCTCTCGTTCCTGCTTAAGGAGTATCACTGCCAGGCTCTGTGCGGTCATGGGTGAGTCCGTTTTTAACATTTAACAAATTAGACATGTGTACGTTACATTGCACAACATCTTTAGCTGTGTGACTGAAGGCCGATACTATTTCGTCTCTCGTTCATGGAGCGCTATCCTGGCACACATGCATGCAGCTAGAAGCTAATTACAGCATTTGGCGAATGCAATGTACAGCTAACTAAAATTTGAGGTACGCATGTTCATGCGGGTCCAGAGAAAATGGGGAGAGACAACTACAACATCTACGGGCAAAAGAACAGTAAGAGCTACTCAGAGGTCCCATTAGAGCAGTGTTCGAGGATCAATTTCACGCCTGGTTCGCAGTGCCGTTACATCACCAACATTGATGGCATATCCCCTCTTTATTCAGCCCATCCTGCCTCGTGCTACTACCCATGCATGCTATTGCAACACGGGCACAACAACAGGAAGGAGGTTAGGGAGGTGTGGTAGGGCTGCAGCATCAGCAGCCTCAGCCCTAAAGCCACCTGTCGGGGAGGCAACTTGCTAGCTTAAAGAGGGATCTGTTCCGGCCCAGCTAGCTGCATGAAAACAGGTCACCTGAGCCCTTCTCCTCCCAGCTGAGATACCATGTGACTGTGTTGGGCCCCAGAGCCAGGCAGCTTTGTCTCTGGGTCTCTCAGTGTCTGGGTATCACACAAGTGAGATCACTGGAGACCAGGCCACAGACACACAAACACACACAAGGTGAGGTATGCATCTATAGAGACACACACTTCACCTACACAGATGTGCTACTGTTTCAGGGATGGGATTTTATTGTCTGGAGACTGGGATGTGCACAATAACAAGGGGAGCTCCTCCAAGTACAGGAAGAGGGTCGAAGAGAAAGCAGAGAAGTATGTGGCCTTCATCCGGTCTATCAATAAGTCAATACATCAATAAACATCCTATGCACCTGCTTGACTTCTTTATTGTCTTCGTCTCACTCTCTCTCGCTGCTGCGCACACTGAAAAATGAAATAGTTCGGTGCTGGCTTTTTGATCTTATGCGTGTCTCGCTAGGGGTTAAGTTGAGAGGAAAGGTGTCATCCGAGACTACTAGTCTCCTTGCCACCTGCCATAGTTGCCTGTCCCTGTGGCAGCTTACCTACCATCACCATCTCTGTCAACAAAGCACGCAAACACACTTTGCTGCCGCACAAGGCAACCAGGCACACATACAGCCGGTCCGGTATTTAACACTTTCAGCTACAATATCATGTAGACAGAAGAAGGGGGAAAGAAGTGAGTATTAGGACAGAGGCCTCTGCTCCTTTACAAGCAAGAACAAGATGGCTTGGGACTTTGAGTATTATGTTGCAGAGATTGATTAAGCACTGCACAGAAGGGCCCTCTCACTCATCTAATAAGTAATAAACCCTCCACCCAAGAGAAGACCCTTTAGCACTTACTATTATGTGAACCACACAGGCGGCTGAACTTCATTACAATGACTGAGAACTTCAATGGATAGAAGCTATACAGACCATTCAAGTGCTTAGTAATGTTTATGATACGAGTAGTGATAAACAGACTATAAACTGTCCCTTTAGTGTCTGCTTATTTCACATGGTATGCTTTGAAGGAGTTTGAAGGCCCTTGTCATGTGTTATTCCTGCTACGGACAGGTGCTTTAGTCAAACAAGCATCTATTAGTCTAACACTGATGGCTTGCACGAGGTTGACAATCACATAACATCCTCACCCTACAGCTAAACAGCTGTTTACAGTCATGTAAATCACATGTGTATTGTTGATGGGTTGAACTACAATGTAACTAAGAATATCTGTGATTAAATGTGCTTCAGTAACTGCGAAATTTCCTTTTTATTCACTGAACTGATATTAAACCGATCAGTAGGAAAAGAGAAAAACACACTACTTGGTATTAGTCATTAACAGGCATTTCAGCTGAACAAAGTGCCAAAGTTTGTCCCACAGGGTGAGGTTGAAGAAAAGACAGCTGTGGCACGTCACAGGGCTTTGTGAGAGCCCAAAGGCTTGAAAACACTATCCTGGAAAATAGCTGTGATTTCTCTTCATTCTAATATGTTGATACTGTGTTTAAATACAATTTTAGGACACATTTGTGGCATTCAATGTTCAACATATGGGATTGTGCAGAAGCAATATGAAAGATAAGCATCTGACTATCTATTGTGTACCCGTTATAACTAAGCAGCTCACATAAACATGTCTTTTAATTAAATACGGAGTGCATTTCTATCACAATAAAGGAGATGCATGCAAAACACCGGTGTAGGGGACAACTATGTAACGTTAACTTAGTAAAGCCTATTTCAGGGAGGCGTTTATGTGGAAAAGGATGTCTGTAATACATATATTTTGACAAAGAGTTATGCTTGTGTACCTTTATGAAACATAATGCTGGCAACAAGTACATCAATGTGCCCTCTCTATTTTGCAGTACTTACATCAAATTTTCTTTGATAATAAACCTCATGTCCCATCATCCAACATTACCACACGAAACACTGGCGGTAGCATAAGCCGTGACGCATGTTACAGGGATACTGTGTAATTCGTTTTGGGAGAACAGCCTCAACAGCGTCAGTGAATGTTACTACAAGCCAACAAAAAAAGCGCAGTATTGTCGATGCATGATCTAGATTGTTTGGACGTTTTTGAAATGCTTAAACTCAACTAAAATAAAAAGAAAGTCCTTGTGTTGTGTAGTTTCTTCCCAGTGAGTGTGTCGGCGCTGCAGTCAGTCCTGCCGATAGGGGTGTGGAGGGTACAACGTTGTATTATGTTACACCACAACACCCTGGTGCTGTCGCCATTTTCATAGCGCTTTTCTCAGGACTGCGAGACAATCGTGTGGCCAGGGGAGCCTCGCCATGGGAGGAAACCTCCCCCCAAGAATGCATTCAATCGCCTCTTTCATACACTCTAACTTAAGTATCACTCTGTCGGTACAGTCTCTGTGTTGTTACCATTAGAGCTTTTTTGTGAATTCGTCGACAGCTAAGCCTTGGAAGCTAATCGGCTAGCAATTATGGCCAGCAATGGCGTCTGGAAATGTAGCAATGGCGAAACAATCGACGCACGAACCGCCTTAAAATTTGACTTTTTTTTTTACCGGTATGCAAAAAAGCGAAAGAAACAGCGTTTAGCACAATGATGCATGGAGTATCTGTTTACTTGGGCCGTATATAAACGCCAAAAAAAATGGCCGTGGAAAGTAACGTTAGCCATCGGAAGCTAACGACATAATGCGTAGAGGGTTAAAGTTAGCGAGCTGAGCTATTACCGACACGAAAGAAGTGGATTAATACTTGACTCGTCACAGACAAGGAAAGGGCGACAACGAGGCAAACCAGAGCGACTGCACATTTATACTTGTATTTGTTTTACGGTCGTGTAAAGTAGCCAATTGCGACAGTGTATTTCAGCAGGAAGATGGGGTTACAAATTGTATGGCTGGGGCGAGTTGCCCAAAATGCAACACCCCCTCCCCCACGCTTGCATCATTAGAACTCAATACGAACCTTAAATCTAAATTAATGCAAAATGCACTTTTATGTCCGATTATAACGTATAATAGTCGCCAGCTAGTCGTGTGACATCGGGTCTATTCCCGATTACCTCTCGTCATAACTACAATTCCATTAAAAGCTCAGTAGCCTGAGATTACTGCGCAATGTAGCTATCGGTATCTAAGCTATTATAGCAGCTGGTCTTGCGTTGAGTAGTATTGTAGATAACATACTAAACATCTTCATATCTCTCTTTGACGTTACATGCATGTAAAAGCTCATTGTTCTCTGGCTTTGTATGGTTTTCGCTGAACGGAAATAATGCAGGGTGGGTGCACGACCAAATTCAAGTTTGTAACTAACGCTAAAACGTACTGTTTTCATGCTGGCTGAGGGTGTTGCAAATGTTATCATCAAGTAACATGTCAGAAATGACTGATGCGTTTTCTGACAGACCGTAGCGGATGTAAAGTAAAGTATGTGCAAATAAAGCGGTTATATTTAGGAGGTCACATTAGTGACACTAAAGCGAATGAAACCGTGCGCAACATGGCCTCTTCTGTTTCTGTGTCAAACCAACACGAAGTGAGACCCCCGTCAGAATAACATCAATATACATCGTACTTTTAAGGACAAGTTGACAATGTTAGCTGTTGTTGACCGAGTCAGTGTGCTGTATCAAAGACGTTGTGGGACAGCCATTAATCTAATTGCAGCGTTTTCTGTCTTACGTTACCTTTTATAACATTAACGTATATATATATATATATATATATATATATTTGGTCTTGAAGCTGCTTTAACGCGTGTAGCAAACACTTACACCGATCGTTGCTACCTGTGAATAATATTGACCTGATAACTTTGTGTGACGTTTCTTGTATCGCCACACTATCAAAGAGTCTGTCTGTGTCGAGCTAATTTGAGCTAGTAGCATGCGCTAGTTAGCAATCGGTCTCCTGGCGTTACACTTGCCAACATGACATTTTGGGAGACTTGCGTCACCTAGTTGGCAGTTTTTTTCAATCTTTATCTAGGCAAATATGAAATAAATTGACATCTACCGTAACAGACACTGGATGATATTGCTCAGCTAGCTAGCAAGCTAAACTCAGCTGATACTACAACTACGTTAGCCTAGCCAAGCTAACTAAAGCCAACAATAGCCTTCCAGGTCGGATTTGTATTCACCTTTAAACTACCACGTAATGCAGTTTACTCACCGTTTTATGTCCACTCTGTATGATCTGAAGAGCGAATTAGGGGACCTGGGAGAGACCCCCGTCGCTTTCAGCACAGCTTCCACAACCAAAACAATACTTCTGTCCACACACTGCGGATCCCTAGCAAAGCTTTTAAATGTTTGTCTATTAACTTGTCCGCTAAAGAGTCCTTTCGAGTGAAAAATCTATCGCTTCTTGGTCTACGAGGTGACCCAATTTTTGACTATAAATATATTCGAAACCGTTAAAACAGTGCCCTAGTCATCGGCGACTTTTCGAAATTAGATCCCCTCAAACCAGTCTCTTTTCCCTTTGCAAAA
>CM051709.1:15461824-15546824 GCA_028022725.1 Lycodopsis pacificus
TGTACATAGACTAATAAAACTATCTTTAAATATGTCAAACTGTTGTATTATTTATGTAAAACCACAGTATAATATGGTCTAAACTTTAACATCTACAGTTTGTGCCATCGGGCTTTACAAAGAGACATTAAGCATATTATTTCATTAGGTTTTTTTTTTTATTTACACGCAATTTTCGAATTGCAGAAACAAAATGCAATGCATCAACAGTGTCACAGTTAGCCAGTGTTTGTATATTTTAAATCATAAGCCATTTAAATCTGGGGGGGGAAAAAACACATAAGAACCAACGCACATAACACAAATGCCAAGAAAGCTGCATACAAAAGCAAAAAGAGGGACAGATTGTGTACGATGAATACTACAGCTTATTACAAACCCTGCCTGCGGGCCAGCTCATGTTTTCAATGACTTGACATGCAAAAAGTTCAAAAGGTTAAAGTGTAGTGTAAGAAAAGAGGAGGAAATCAGCCTGGCAATGTGATTAATGCTATTTCTTCAGTTGGTTCTTTGTGTTAGGATTACGTGAAACACCTCCAGGCCTGAATGACTGAGGTCATGTGCATTTAAAGTCAACCTGAGCAAAGCTTTCAAAGTCTCCTGGAATCTACTTGGCAACAGTAAGCCTGGGTGTAAAGTCTCCTAGAGTCCACCTAACAAGCTAACACTGAGCTGAACGCGTATTAATAAGCAGTGGGGGACAACAGAAGCTGTAAAAGTTCGCCTAAAGGTACAATGACTGACTGGCTTGTAATTACAACTTGAAAACAAAGAAACTCCAAAGCAGGAAGTGAATCTTTTAAAGTCTCGAGTGAGTGCTGAGAACATCGTGGCTGGTGGGTCAATCGAAGGTTATGTCCATGGCATCATTCCCTGAGAGTGAAGAAGTGCGCACCCCGAGAGAAACATCGCACATCAGCATTGTATTTTTTTTTTGTCTTTTTTTTAAGGAAAAATCTCACTCATCCTATTTAAGTTCCCCGACGTTCCCTTCGACCACAGTGGCTCAGAATACTTGTGGGTTGTGTTTTTTTTTTTTGCTAAATGATAACTGGCACTAGTTGAAAAAGCTTCAGGTGTAAATATGGAAGTCAACGTTTCTCAACCTAACCTAGTTTCTAGTCGCACGAAGCCCCAACACCTCTAGAGGAAACCAGAACACACGAGAATCAACACTTTTCAACTGGGATAAAAGGGTTGTGACAAAATAGAAGGTAAGAAAAGATTTGTAGATAAATTGCTACTCAACAGATGATGATCACATGAACTCTAAAACATCCACATTTACAAAAAGCATGTGTTAAAGATAAAAAGAGAAAATTAACCCTATAAAAAAGGAAAAAAAACTCAATAGCTGAGGCTTTAGGGTCAAAATATAATAAAATCATTCTTTCAATTAATAAATACATTATTCAGAATCCATAAAAATAACATTAAAAAACAAATAAATTAAGCAGGATATCACGCGACACACGTCATCTTCTGGTTTTTTTGGACCGAGCGACTGACTCATAATTCCTATTTTAAACAAATGCAGAGCGGCAGCACTTTGAGCAGCTCAGAATCTCCCCTCTATCAAAACATAGTGCAGATTTGAGTATATTTTGCAAGTCCGTAATGCACCTTATTTGGATTTTTCTACAAATGGAAGAATCTGGGAAGGACGCACCAAACTGCTGCCTCACTCTTTCCTCTCTCCTCAAAGTCATTATTGCTGGTGTGATTGAGATAAAGGGGGGTATCGGGGGAGGGAGGTGAGGGACAAACAATAAGCACCATGTAGAAAGTTCAGTTCACCGCGTCCTCCTTAGCACCTCGTTTCCAGATCCAGAGGAAAATAATAAAAAAAAACCTTGCAAAATACATACAGCTCCGTTTCATCTGCTCCTCCGTCCTGTTCAGTTTGTCACAGACAGCAATGAAGCAAGTAAAGGTTGTGCGGAGGAGGGGGGGGGGGTGCGTTCAGCAGAGGGGAAATATTAAAATATGATCATGGCATCATTAAGTATTTTTCTTGTTCGTTTGGTAGACCTCCTACATCTCATTTGTCCATTTAAAATGCCCGCAGGAGCTTCAGTCCACCTTTTCCCTGCAGCAGAACGTTTCACAACATGCTTGTCTCCCTCTGCTTCCTGTAGCTCCTTTCTGTTTTGCTCTTAGTGTGCTTGTGGTGAAGTCGTGCACTTGCTTTATTTAAAATCCAATACCCTGTCTCCTAAGCATGCACGGTGAGCGTGTTGTACGTGTCAAGATTCGTTCGGTTACGGTAGTCCTCAGGCAGTGCGCTCGTTTGTGTTTTTTCTGGGAACAAACACACCAAAGTTTATTTTTTCTCCCTTTTCCTTCCACACACATCATTTTTGAAAAAGTTGAATTGTTATACAAACACACGATTGTTTCTGTTGAGTTTCAGGATCTTCCCCAGTCTCTGCTTGGCTGTGGCCATTCCTTTTTTGGGCCGCTTGCCTGAAAAACAAAAAGAAAGAAACCAAAAGGGTGTTCAATGCACGTCTACTAGTGCTGTAAATAAAGAATATTTGGTAATTGTTGAGTCTATACCTCTATGAAATATAAAAAAAATGACATCACAATTAACTCAAGCACAAGACGACATATTAACAGTCCCAACCCCCGGAATATAGTTTACCCCGTTTACTATATTTAATATTCACATTTTAGAAACTAAAATCTGTGAATGATAAGAAACTCTGCACATACATCATTGCTGCACAGTCACAACAAGAAGTAAAACTCAGACTTCCAAACCTTTTGTGGCCTGATTGCTGATGGGTGGGGGGGGATTGGGGGCGTGCCTCTTGGACGGGTGCAGCGGTGGAGACATTGAGGGGTCACAGTACTGGTAGTCTGCCTCTGGGCTGCCGCCGTGGCTCCGGCTGAGGGGGCTGGGCAGCCCCTGATTGTCCCAGGCCTCGCTGCTGTTGCCCTGGCTGTCCATCGGGCTGCTGTCCCCTTGCAGTCGGTGCTGGTGCTGCGCCTCCTCCCTCTGCTCCAGCGGCGAGCACTGGCTGGAGTTGGACCACCAGGGCTCCTGGGACGAGGCCACCTTCTCCGGCTTGGAGGAGCACAGCAGACCGGCCATAGACAGCATCCCCTGAATGGCCTCTTCTGTGCTGGGTGAGGTAGGACGTTCTCTGCAAGAAGCAGACATGATTCGATTATTTACCGTAAAATAACATACGGTGGAGCCATGACGGGACCACATACAACATCTTTGACTGAGTTTCTCACCGTTTGTGTTTGTGCCTGAGTTTCTGGCCAGACGGGTCCAGCTCTATGGTGTGACCTGAGCCTCTCTGCTGAGAGGAGCTCCTCTCCTCGTCATCCTCTTCCTCCTGGGAACTCCCTGAATCCTCGTCAGAAGAGGACGACGATGACGATGACGATGACGATGACGACGACGACGACGGCGACGGCGCTTTACGCTACATTGGAAAAAAGATTTATTAGAAAGGATGCATCAGTTATATCATGAAAAGTCTGAAAATTCCTGCATTCCATTTGTATCTTTTAATCTGTTTGCTTCTGTGTTGCATGTTTTAAATGGTATCTAATAATGTATTATTATGTACTATGTGACATTTTTAAACATAAATATCCTCTTCTCTTTTAAACAATTTCAATACCTTTTATTTTCAATTAAAGGTACGTAAACATTGTGCATTTACAGCAATGTAATTTTAGGTTAAATAAACCAATACATGAATACATTAATTAAACAAATCAATTATTCATAATCAATAATAAATAAATAAATAGTGATTGCTCAGTATTTACCTCTGAGGGAGAGTCACTGTCTGAATCCGTGTCCGACACACTGGAGTGTCCGGAGACGTCTTCCCTGAGTTCAGTCTTCACCCTCTCCAGACCACCTGAGAAACACAGGAACACCGTGAGCTGAAGACACTGATGATGACCCTACAATGCTAAAATATACGTTTAATAATAATGATTATTAATAATAACAGCCCCTGGTGACTTACTGAGGAGTGTAGGTTTCTCTTGACTGTCCTGTGTCCTCTCAGACTTCACACAACTCTTTGGTGGGCCAACAGATGACCGTTCACCCTCCGTCTTCACCGGGCTGCTGGCTGCTCGCCTCACATCTCTGCACACACAAAGATCCCAAAAATATAATTTCACCACAAAATATAAAGAATCTGAACTATAGAATAGAAAGATTCACATCAGCAAAACTCTTTGTCTCTTAAAAACAACAACAATTGAAGTCCTCCGTTTTCATTTCCTGTTTCCTGTTATTGTTCTTTCTGACTCTAGTTTCTAATATCATTCATACTAAGTTATCAGAAGCACTTCTTTGAGTTTGTGCTGAAGACTTTCTCTGGAAGGATTTTATTGCACAGATTGAATGACCGCCGAGCATCGCTGTGTTGCCCAAAGAGAAGTGAGCTTTCACCTGATGATTCTGCCGTTGACCAGCATTAGCCGTAGGTGGTTGTCCTCTAAAGACTCCGCCGCTGCTGATGCAGTTGACACTTTGTTGAGCTTCCCACGGACCTTGGCACAGAAGGCAGCATCCTAAGTACAGTAGATCAGCCTCAGTCAATAAACACGGACCACAACATCTTTTAGTCCACGTGTTTAAACTAAAAGGAGCATCGACAACGTTGCTTTTTAAGTGCCGCGGTCAGTAATCGCTGCCTGCTCACCTCCTCCAGCGGTCCCACCTCCAGCCTCCTCAGCACCTCCCTGGTGTGCCGCTCTAAGATGTCCAGGTTGGAGGGCATTTTGGGGGCCTGCCGCTGCTGCTCCCTCAGCCGCCTGGCAGCCCTTCTCGCCTGCCGGGCCTGGCACAGCCTCTCCAGTGTGGCGCGGGTGGCCGGGCAGGCGTTTGATCCAGATGCTGCTCCACACCCGATTCCCTGAGATTTCACTGGCTTGCTACCACCGACTGGTTCCTCCTGATAATTCAAATAAAGCATATGGAGTCACGTTTCTACCAAAACTAATAAATAATTTACTGGTTCACAAGTTCACAAATTGCCTTCTAGAAAATACAGACCACATTTAAACGTAATTGTTTTTTTAAACATTAGAATTAGCTAATTTAATGAGCTGGTGAGACGCATTTAATGACAACATTTCTTTTCTTCAGTGATCCAATTCCTTCACAGTGTGTGTGCACTTTGCATATTCCAGTTTATGTTTAAAACCGGAACCGTAGCTCCTCTCTGAGCCGACATAAACACCTGCATCAGTTTTAAAAAGGTCCAACCGTCTCCTATATCCTCACCTCCAGGTAGCGGATTTCCTTGGTCAGCTCTTTAATGAGATGGTTCGGCCTGATATGGTCTGGTACCTCACTGGTGGGCTCAGTCACCTGCAAAGCCACAGCAGACCACATTCAGACAGGAGACGGGAACAGACAGAAGCCTGTTGTTGCCCACTGACACGCATCCAGGAGATAAGAGCAAACAGTGGGGACGACTGCGGAACAATAACCATCTGGACTGTGGATATGCGAGGCAGAGTCGGGTGCAGCTATACGGAGACGACGATGACCGTGAGAACACTGCTCACCTCTCTTTTCAACCAGGTCCTCAGAGCAATGATTAAAGCCTTGACTCCCTCCACGAGGTGTGTTGGTGGCGGACAGTTGTCCTCTCGTAGCTCTGCGAGGGCAAACAAAACAAGAAGTATTGAGCATTTTTTTGCATTACTTCTTCAGTTGAAATGTGTCTTTTAAAAAAATCATTGTCAGAGTTGAAAACAGAGCCGTTTATGACAAAACATGTTGTGAGATACAAAGTACCCACAGGACAGCCAACAATACAGATTTGGAGCATGCATACACTGGTTATTATGCAAATATTGGGACGATACAATACCCGAATGGTGTCTTTAACAATGGCTATTATTGTCCTTTTAATTCCATCACTTAGACCTCACATATATGAGGGGATGCTCCTACCAACCATTTGCTTTATCGGCCTCTATTATCCTGACGGGTCAGATACAACATACAGCCGTTACCTTACATCTAACATCACGTGTTCTCATCTCTGTGGTTTGTACAGATTATCGTTTGACTCACCTTTTAGCGTTTCCAACAGGTTTTTAGCCACATACCAACAAATGGCCTCGAAGTACGGAAACTTAAAGAGGTCTGGGGTTTTCAGGCGACGCTCCATTTCATAACACCTACAAATCAACAGACGAAACACAAAATGGTTTTTAATGACAAAGCAAAGATGTTTCTAGACTAAATTAAAATAATCAAGTCATTTTTTTTTGTGTTATCTGAGCCGTTTACCTGAGCTGCATGTCAATATTGAGGTTGTGAAGGAAGTTCCCTCCAAACGCCATGCAATCCTGATAGGTGAGAACCGCATGGATCCAGCCTGTAGGGGGCGCCAGAGTACTGATGTTTACACAACTCGCCCACAGACCGACTCACCACAACTTAAAGAGAAGGCGGCTAAACTGACACCTCAATAGTGGGCACTTGATCACATGCACGAGTGATCTGCATGAATATATGTAGATATTCACAGCACGTAAATGCCTGACTGTGCACTAAAGACCCATATGTATACACACAAAAAACAACTTCTTACCCTCCTTTAAAATACTTAAAAAAAAAAGATAAGGTTGTCTATTGCAATGATGTGCTCCCACTCAGATAAACAGTGCTCCTTATACAACACAAAGTGAGAGAAAGCAGAGTCTGGGGGTGGGTGTAAGGCTGATAGACAGGCCTGATAATGCACCGGTTGACTGACCTACTGTGCTCTCTGACCCCCACTTAATTCCCACCTCTCCACACCCTCACTGCCCAAAAGCGCTCTTTTAAAATGCTGCTCGAGCCCGCTGAGAAAGCACGACTGGAAGAATGATTGAGGACATCCAGCCGTTGATGGGCTGAACGGAGCTTTGTCTGCCCGGCTGCACGGGGAGAGCATAGGAACTCCGTCGGCTTAAAGAAGTCCATTGAGCGACTGATTGATGGATAATAGCATGACTGGAGACGTTAGCTTCACAAAGCATGTCATATTCACTTAGTGACACGAAACACAAACATCTTTTTAGTCTCGAAACGCAACTTCTAATTACCGACAGCAGCACTGCTAGTTAAAGGAATGTAAGAAGGGAAGCTGTGATCTACAGCGCCACCGCTTCTTTCATCATATTACATAAGAGCACTGGTTTCTCTTCATTTTTCCATTGAAATTATGATCATTAAGAACTGTTTGGGTTGTTGCTCAGGAAGACATTCCTTCTCTGTTATTTTCCCTTGGCAATGATAGAGGACCTTCCAGAAGCCTGTATTTTCCTGGCAAGAGCCATGGGAAGCCTGATTATTTTAACTTTTGAATGCAAACAAATCCCTCCAACATGTCAGCCGGGTTGGTGCAGACGGGATAGTCCTGCAACCACTACGATGATACGACATTAGTGACACATGACCGAGTGTCTGACAGTTGTTGAGCTTGCAAATCACAAAGTAGGAGATCATCCAAGAAGACGAAGGGCGACCAACGCCATGATTTTGTGACGGTAGATTTGTGGTTTTATCATGAATTCAAATAATTTGGAAACGCTTATGTGCATCAGGACTTGAGTGATTTTCTCTAATTGATCCGACGCAGTGATATCTGCAGTGTGTTGAGCTTGTATCCTACTCTGTGTACCTTGGGAGCTCATTTGAGTCCAATAAAAAGTGAACACAGCAATACAATAGTAAACCCGCACAATACAATCCAGGCACCTCACTAATACACAACCACACCTCCCATTCTTAAAAACAATCATTGAAAAGGCTGTTTTTCAGCACCTGAACGCCTTCTTGGCTTAAACAATCGTTGTGATGTTTTACAGTCAGGACTTCAACCACAGCACAGAGACGGCTCTTGTTTGAGGACATCCATTTGTACAAATGTCAGCACTGGAGCTCTTTCGGCTCCGATGATCAACAGTCACGCAAAAACACTTCACACGAGCATAAACATCACCACGGACCTGTCGGGATGAGCAGGGTGGTTCCTCGGGGCACGACACACTTGTAGCACTTTTCCACTTTGTCCCCAAAGAACACTTCACTCTGATTGGGCGAGGAGCTCCATGCCTCATATAGTGCAAGGTTGGCGGGAGTGGGCTTGATCAAGTAGAAGATCTTCTCACCCTGCAGAGCAGATGAAGAGGAGTTAGATAGTCGGCACACTTTGAGGACACTTTGAGGGTGCGAGTGTTTGAGCACGGCAGCCGTGGTGACACTCACCCAGAGAACATGGTACCAGACAGAAGTGCCTCCGAAGTCTATGTGGAAATCTGTGTAGCTGTCCTTGACCCCCATAAGGCAGTACTTCTGGACAAAGGGCTTGGGGAAGAAGGAGTCGTCGGGCCAGTAGTTCTCTACCCAGGACATCTTCTGAGCCACGTCAGGAACCTCCACCAACTCAGACATCCTTGGTGGCAGAAACAACAAAAGGTAGGTTAGACTTTGAGAAAGTTAGTTGTCTTAATGTTCTTCAAACCAACATGTTTGACGACAGAAAAAAAAAAAATACTCAAACAAAATCGATAAAGCCTCAACGTAACCTGCGTTAATGTTCTAAAGTGTGACATGACCGTCAGTGTTTACTGGAACTCTTACTTGGTGTCAGAGAACTCCAGGCTGATGAGATTGAGGACCTTCGGTCGATGCGGGTTGGTGTAATACTTGATAAACTCGCTGAGCTTCATCTTGCTGTCCGCCTGCCGTGCCACGTCTATCACGTCGATGACTTTGTCGCCACCTAGATAGGAGATGCGTACCATTTAATGCACATGACATCATATGGAGAAAGTACAGTGGTCAGTGACTCCTGAGGGGAAAAACATCTTCAACTTTTTTTTAAATTGGCTGCCGAGTGGGCGTGGGGTTCACTGGGGTCAGCAGCCTGCTGGCATCTCCGTGTGCTTTTAGAGATCAAGCCCTGAGGGAAACTGGCACCAATATGGCAGCACGGGGAGGGGTTGCACAGGGAGGCAAGCGAGACAATCTGTCAATCTGTCCGGACCGCCGGTCCCCGAGGAGGAGTGGGTGGAGGTGAGAGGGCTGCTGTGTGCAAAGCATATATATACGTGCGTGGGAGACCTCGAGCATAGAGGTAAAGACGCGTCTAGATGTGAGAAAGAGCGTGTGTGCATAGGGTTCATGTGGTGTGTTTAAGAGACAGAAGACAGCTGCTTAAGAAAGGGAAAAAGAAGCTGAACGCAGCTAACAGTCGGAACGCTACAAATCACACTCGGGTGACACATGGGGCCGGAAGTAGGACCGGGGTGCAGTGTGTGCAGCGAGACAGCTGCTTGTTGTATTTCACCCACACCCCTCCCACTCACCTTTTTTTTTTTATTTATTACCCCTTCGCCTGTTCCCCCCCCCCCCCCTCTCACACTCACACACACACACACACACACACACACACACACACACACACACACACACACACACACACACACACACACACACACACACACACACACACACACACACACACACGCACCTCTGAAGGCCCAGCTGGCCAGCGTCTGATGACAGAGAACAGCTGGAGTGAGACAAAGCTGCCTGGAAACCACACAAGGCCAAGCTCACAACACCAGCTCCACAAACCCACCAGCAAGACAAATACCACAAACAACACAGCCCGAGACACACAGTAACGTTAAAGAGCTCATTAATTAAGGTAATCGTTGGAAATATGTCTTTGTCAACATGCTTGAGCTAGAAACTCATTCGTATTGCTTCCATTTAAAAGCTATTTAAGGTCATACATTTGGTATTAATCATCAATTTATACAGCAATTTATACTGCACTTTTCGGGTCTTTACTATCAATATAGCGGTGCACCGTTTATTATTGTTATTATCAAATATTGACTGTGCATTCGTTTTCTTTCCTTATATTTTGTATAATAAACATGTCATATCATAGTCCCATCTGTGACCTCAGCACTGCGTAATTCATCCACAAAGCGTTTCCGAGTCAAACCTTATGGGAAAAAGTCAAAATGCTGTTTCTCAAGCGTTACCCAGCAGCATCTTCAAAGGTAGTTTTGTGATCCCCCAGATGTGTACTGTCTGCCTGGAATGATAAAGTATCAGCCCGGAGTCAAACCGATGCTTACATCCAGTATTTCTATCGAGAAACTCTCCATCAGCGGAAGTATGTTAAGTCAGCTGCAAAGACATTTGATCGTTGCGGGTCGACATATGTAAAATCAATAAAGTACCGTAAAACATAGAACTTGCTGTTGTAGAGCAGAAAGTCTGAGAGACAGAGAGAAACCGAGAGACAGACAGAGAGAGAGAGACTGAGAAGTGGCGATGTAGTAGTTACATAGTTTGTATTTAACCCCTCTGGGATCAATCAAAGTTGAGTCCATCATTAAGACTTCCACTGATCACTCACTGATGCTCTGCCACTCGGCCCGATCATTAGCTCACTGACTATGTTGACTACATAACCGTTTAGAGACCCTGGAAGACGCCAGCGTTCACTCATGTTGTCCCATTATCTCCAAACTGTAAGAAACGTAACCCGACACCCGGTCCCTGCTCACAACACCTGTGCCTTGGCTTAATGCTCAATAGGGCATGGGAGAGAGAGATAAAGTGAGACGGGGAGTCTGTAATCTGAACTTAATGATAAAAACACCAGCGGGCTTGTTAATGGGCTTGTAATAGGAGCCGGGAAGTGGCAGGACGCTTCGACAAGGAAGCGTAGTGTCAGAGAGAGGGTAGTGAAAGCTTAGCCACCACTCATTTAGAACTCATTCAGCCATCGCCTGATGCCCGATAAGTGGGTTAAAACCCCATGAACCTAGAAACCTGTTCTTATTGACACACAGATGGCGCCTGCTCAGCGATGGCCACTTAGCAGGTTGGCGTTGGGTGGTTTCATTAGCTTTTAAGCAGACCGAGGCTACCGTGCGTTCCCACATCCGTCCACGAAGGGCAACCACGGGTTCTTTACGAAGTGTCCTTACCCACGTACTGCTCCACGTCTTTGACAGAGAATGTCGGGACTGGTAGTTTGAGTCCCAGGCCCTCCATCTCCGTGACCACGATGGGGTAGCTGAAGCCGTGTCTCTCCAGGTACCTGGTTGTCACATGCTCTCCCTTCATCTGCATCATGATCTCCTCACCACTGAAAACAAGATCAGAACAAGTTCAGTAAGCGCAGTCAGTTGTAGCTTCAGAGCCTCCACATGCAGGTGCCATTTCTACACTGCAGGCTACACCGCCTCCTCAAACACGTAGCTACACGTTACAGTTTCACAGCGACTACGAAGACACCATGTGGAGACTGCAAGAACCGTGATGTGATCCATCTGTGGCCCTTAACGTCATGAGCTTCAAGTGTTAAACCAGCTCTATGAGGACATCATTATCTGGTTCAACAGATGGGAAACGAAGCATAACCCCTGGTGGTTGACAGGTCAAGTGATTTATAAGTATTACATGTGTCTAGATTGATATCTACCTGGCGAAGGTCCTGTTCTGGAGCTCCTTGACGAACACCGAGGTGCCAGCCTGCACTGGCTTCGATCCATCGTTTGGCTCCGTGTAGTCGTGCCTGTGGCCGTTGTTGCGCTTTTTCACTGCAACAAACAAGAGAAATCGGAGGTTCACGGGGGTTGTTTCATGCTAATTTCATTATGCAGTTGCCCTGTTGAAGCTTGTTCTTTCAATAAAAGTGGTCAATTACGTCATCCGCCATTTTTTGTAAAGGACATTAATTCACTACTCAGAGATGGGGCTGGAGGGGGCTTGTCCAATCGAAGTGGAGGGCTTACAACACCATTCAATTAGCCTGTTAATGTCTGCCCTCTGGGCTGTCTGAGATTGACCCATCCCCCACCCAAACTTGAGTCACACTGCAGAGCGTCTCTTTCCCCCCCCCCCGTGACCAGTCAAACTTACAAAGAGAGGGGTGGGAGGGGAACGCTGAATGGAATCAGAGGGCAGTTTTGATGAATGGGTTACATGTTAGGGCTGAGGTAAGAAAACAGAAAAAGAAACATCACACAACAACACAAGAATGAGAAATAGCAGTACTCACTCAGGGAGGGTCCGAGTACAACATCACAGTTGGGACAGTGGTAAACATCGATATCCACGGCATGATGCTCTTCTACCTGCACACAGCTGGAGATGGACAGGAGACGCAGTCAGAACAAGTTCATGCAACAAGTTTAAACACGATTCACGATCTATCCCACAAGCCTATCACATAGAATATATTTCAACTGCAGCATAGCTTCCTTGGTGTCAAAACTCCTGCCCATAAAACATGATTTGGAGTGTTGACGAACACTTTGGGGACCATTGATTTATTGTATCTGAACGGGACAAGTTGACATACAAGTTTATGCCAAACAGTCAAACATCGTGTGTGTTACCAGAGGAGATGTCAGGGGTCACAGTTTTAGGATAAACAAACTCTGATATTGTACCGTTTGGGTCTGGAAAATAACATTCACTCTGATCAATTTTCCAAACAAATGTTCCACAACTGCAGCCTCACTGGAGACGGGAGCAGGAAACCTAAAGCACATTTCAAAGCCTTTGAACAACAATCATGCAACAGCACTAGCATGGTGCAGGCCCTGGTTTAATGCCACGCCCCCTTGCAAATGCAGTCATAATAATCTCAATTACATGTATTTTAAAAATCCCTCAGCAGCTACCAGGCTTGCAGTAACCGTCTTGGAATAAACGTGAACACTCCCAAGTTGGATTAATGGGAGGTTCACCCCGTTCTTCCGTCATTATGTGGCCGCAGAATTGGGTCAAACCCTTGGCTGAGCATCAACTGCTTGCACGGATAGTGAGGTTTGTTGTGGCTCTGCGTTTTTTCTCTCCCATGAATCTGCACCAGCGTCACTAACACTGCTACCCCCGACTATCCCACAGCAGCCAAACCACAGGCACCAACACACATGGAATTCCTCTGTCGCATACCAGAGCCCCATACCAGAGCAACAGCAACCAAGTTGCCATTCAGCCTGAATGGACACCAGGGGCTATTTAGAGTTAGAAAAACTGCATGTTTGTGTGACTCGAGCATGTGCACAGGTGATTTTTATGGTTAAGTGATGTGAAGGAGAGGTCACACACACAAAAGGACCCTCTGTGCTTAACAGGCCACCATAATGCTTGTCATTTTATTGATGAAAATGAATAAAACATGTTCTACGGGATCATAGTGTATGTCCCCACATGACCTGGAGATAGACGTTTCTCATGCTCTTCATGCAATCCATGGACGTGTGTTTACTTGCTCAGACACTTATTGGTGTGTTCATATCCATGCACAAACAGCAACACAATAAAAACGTTGGATGTTTGAATGGACTACATGTAGTTTAGGATATCTGATTAGAAGCAAGTTAAGAGCATCGAGTGCATTCATACTATTTAGTTACTACTAGCACAATCAGACCAAGCTACCGTCCTAATCTGACATATTTTGAATTATTTCACTTCCACTGCTTGATTTTAACTCGGCTAATTAAGAAACAAGTCGCTCAGCACCATTAGCACTGCGATGGCTGACCCTACGAAGTAAACAAACCATATGCAGCCATAACAAACCTGCAAGCACACGGACATTTGGAAAGTTCACACGGAAAGTTCAAATGAGTCCTCTTCAAACCATTTCGAGCCAGTGAAGCTTCAGTTTGACAGCTAGCATAGTGGCATAGGTTGTAAATTATTGATTTGTGGTGGATATATTGTCTGTTTTGGAAAGGTGAACACCTGCGGGAGGGACAGAGCAGACCCCAGCCTTCCATCCGCTTTGATCTACAAGAAATTGCAGGAAACTGTGTAAAAGGAAATAAAGCAGAGGGGCCATTAACTCATCAGGAAGTGGTGAGATTGTGTGAATGCTGGCCCCATTCACCCCGGTGCACTAACAGGATATCAGCAGTAGCTGCCTCGCTCCATTTTACCACATGTGACCTGCTGCTGTTATTGGCAGCACTGCAAAAACTGTGTTTATCATGCTGACAATTATATATAATTATATATATTATATTTGCCATCAAGTGGGCTTTTAAGTTGGATTTTTCACAAGTTATTTCTTGCCTCTAACATCCATATAGAGAAATAGGAAATGGCAAAAAGAAGCTAAGAAGTACTGCTGCTCCTGCACGTGAGCAAGCGGATGACCAACAATAACAGTGCTTGGCTGCAGTGTTAAGCCTCGCTCATGTACCAGGAATCTTGGTTCACATGTGGCTGTTCGCTGGAGGACCGCATGAGTCACAGCTCGCTGCCTCCGGCCCACGTCGGGCTCAGCCGAGGTGACCTCGTTGTCCTCATCTCACTCTGTACTTTCCTTTATGTAATCCCACAGTGGGAAATCAGGGCACTGTGCCACATACAATGGCTTGACTCAGCTAACGTGTCAACCTGTAATTAATGCATAACAAGGCACTGAAGCTGGTGAAACTGTGTGGACCTGGAGATAGAGAAGGTTAAAAGAGGGGGGAGGAAACTCAACTGAAAGAGGAAAGAGGGCCAAGTATTTCCTGCCTTGCTCAGGCTTGATGATGTATTGCATCACTGCGAAGTGTGCAAACAGTTCTTGCACCAACGTGAACCTCATTCCTCAGATACTCGGAAAGCAATCGTGGCGAGGATCAGATTGGAGGCAACTGAACGTCTAAATCCTTAATGACATTATCACATGTACGACGACAAGAGCACATTGTGGTCGAGGGTGACACACAGTACAGTAGCCAATATGTCTCACAAAGATAAAGACCGTGCCAGACTGGAGACAGAAGGGTTATTCTGTGACGGCATTGCAGCAGATTACCAAGCAAAATATCCCTTCCTGAATAAGAGGAGATGTGTGTACTTGGCTAAACCCCTGCCATCAACAGACCCTCTGCCTCCACTTCCTCTCATCAAGGGCCTCCTTCCTGTGTGACTGAGAGGGCTTATTCATTAGTGCACGCACTGTGAGGGGTTCATTGTCCTGCATGATCAGGGCAGAAACACAAAAGCCTGGAGGCGGGCATCTCCATTATTTTCAGCTCTAAATAACCGCTCTACATGGGGCAGCAACACGCCTACATTAGGGAACTGGCAGATCCCTAATGGATGGGTGGTAGAGACAGAGATAGAGAGGAGATGAGGGCAGTTAAACACACCTGGCTTTCTTTATCTGCCCCAGAGGAGCACCTGACTCCTCCAGCTCTTTTCCAAATGCACTCAACCGGAGCTTACGTAAACAGCGCTGGACTTGGATGGCAGCAAGAGCCACTGAGCCCTGACAGATGGATAGGGATCTGTCATTTTGGCTGTACTGGTTAAATCATTTCAGCTCGCTGTGCGTAAAAGCGACCCAACATCCCCGCAGTGGTTACAGCTTGAAAGAGACCTCTCTGTAGTCAGCTGGTAAACAACAAAAGAGGATCACTTTGTTGTTTATGGGGCGGCAGGGAGCCTCGGGGAGGTTTAACAACTTAATCGTTTTGGGTGCAGGTTAGAGTTGCGCTGAGGCTCTGAGGCTCTACTTTCACACATGTCTTCAACATGGTTGTCTTAAGGGCCTCAGTTCCCCAGTAAAACCTACAAAGTCATCAGTCTCTTATGACCGTCTGCTGCTGCCGTCCACATTATATTTCAGTCAGTCTTCACAGTTTTTCCATTGATTTGGATTCAACATGGCACAGAGATCCAAATCCACACCCAAACTAAGTTGAATACCATCTACAAAGTGCTTACTTTAATATCATAATTCAATCTGACAGCCAATCAATACACAAGGCTGTTGACCCCCTAATAAACATTGACCAAGCTGGATGTAACGCGGTTTACCTCCCCCCAGAGTCAGCCTGGCTAATGAACGTAAACATAGCTTTTAACAGGCGCTGTGAGGCAGCTCTTTATTTTGGCCAATTAACTAATCAGACATCTAAACAGATGATCTGAAACATTTCTTTCATGGACAACAGCGGAAAGAAAAGAAAAGAAGAAGAAGAAGAATCCTTCCCCTCGTTCACCCATCCACTTAGCGTAAACACTAAAAAGGCACTCTGTAGAAGCTATCCATCTCTCTTTAGTGTGCTCACAATCTGTGCGACATTGACGGATCGTGCATTGAACTTGGCGAGCCGGAGCGCCCATCAATCACTCCCTCTGTCCCATTGAGCCCCGCTAGTCTATCGTCACCCTCACCGTTTGTACCTAAACCAGACGGGCCTGCCTGGAGTGGCTGACACCTACACCGGGGTAAGCCCTGTGATCAGACGTGACCCAGTGAGGGTTTCCAGCGAGCCAACATCCACAGTGTTGACGTAAATTGGCATCTTGGAAACACTGGAAACAGTCCATATACATAAGCAGGCCTTTTAATTAGGTGAGGCTCTAAATGGTAAATACCAGGGTTCAAACTAACATTTGTAATCTAAACCATAGGCTCCGGTAGTGGGTTTCTGTCCCTAAAGGAGTACTTGAGGGCAACGGTACTCAACAAGAGGATTGAGAGGATAGAATAAAAAGTATATATATATATATATATATATATATATATATATTTTTATGATTAATCTACACAAACTTTTTTTTTTTTACTTATTTTTTTTTTTTTTTTGAATCGTGGATAGTTTCATAGCTTCTGAAGATTAGAGGTAAATCAGTGTTTGGTTGACCAGTTTCATGATTCATAGACGTATCAAACCTGTGATGAGCATTCACACATAAACTTGTATCACAATGTATCCCACGACTTTTAAATTGTATGTCATAAAAGTCTTATTTGTGGGTCCCTGATCGACCAGTGAAATGTATCTGTATATATTGTGAGTCAGGACTAGACTCAGGGGCCATGTGTTTCAATACAAGAGGCAACATATGCAAGCAATTAAAAGCACCGTATCAACACGTGATCTCTTTGCTTTCCAGTTCACCTCACTGATCACTACTCAAACACAGATAAACCACAAAGTGTTGTTCTAACAATGCACACGTCCTCATCCGGTTCAAGTCTCAAGCTGTACTATGTACCGAGACACAGTTGATGGAAAACAGGCATCGAGACAAAGTCCCCCACACAAACACAGCTAGCAAACTGACAACCAGGCACCGGGAGGTTGAGCTTTCCACTCCATCGGCGTGCCATCGTCCACAGCCAGAGAACATCCCCTTCCTTCTGGCCGGCCTCGTGGGAAAGAGACAGGAAATGTGGCTGGTTTTGGAGCTCTGCGTGTGTGTCTGTGTGTGTGTGTGTATGTATTTGCTGATTAGTCATCAATGGGGGAAGCTCCAACATTTGTTCCTTTTCTTGTTGGCATATGACACAGCCAGCCAGTCTTGATTCACCACAAATTCTGGCTGCCAAGTTTTTTGGCAGTACACTTAATGTGGTTACGCAACGGCTTTCGTCATTCCAACAAGAGCAAAAAACAGATTATTGTATTCATAAACAGTTGCTGTGGAGATACACCCACACAGGCTGATTCAAGGGACTGAAGAACGGGGTACGTTGACGGCATTGCAGTGTGAAAGTTAAACAACATCAGCTCTTCCTGGTTCTTGTCTGACACATTATTTGACAACAATAATGTTCAATACAGTACAATAAAATCTTGTTATCTTCCTTCTCTCTCAATCAGAACAATTTACAATTCACCTAAGCAGGCTTCATAGTGCTCGATGAAGGTGTTAAACCTGATCGTTCAATTTAAATTACAATCAACTAGGTCACTGTCACCCCCAAACTAGTACAGAATGATCTTGACCCCCTCAGCGAAAGGGTGTTCATCACCATAATAGGTGTGGACTAGAACATGCGTAACTGTAATCTGACGTATTATGCAATACATGCTCAGACACAAAAAAAGGCATTATTACACAACAACAAAATTATCATGATTTCGACAGCCACCATCAACCCACCCACACACAACATGAATCATAAAAAGGTATCTACAACACCACTGGTCCACTTATGTAGAAAGGATAGGACATAAAAAAAAACGAGAAAATAGGACAAAACACGAGCATAAGCAGCCCAGGGACATGCGTCTGTCTGGTATCTCTAAATAGTCCCCCTGTTCACCACTAGGGGTCCCCTACCATGTGCCTCCTCTGCCTCAAAGGGGGATTTAAATTTCTCAAACTGTCAATCACAAAGCCCCGACCATAACAAGCTCCTTGTTCTCAACCGTGTGCTTTCCTAAAAGTAAAACACCAAAAACACATCAAAATAACAAAGAAAAAAAAAGGTCAAAACGGCATACACATCTCTAAATTGGTATATATTAAAATATAAAGTTAACTTGTCAGATATAACAATAACCTATAGATGTAGTCCAAACAAAATAGAAGTTGTTTGGGGAATGTAGCTCATGTAAATTAAGTTGTATGTAACGTTACATTTGAGATGTTTGTGGCTGCCATTACCTCGATTGACCTATCGTTAACTTAAGCCAGTTTGCGATTTATAAGCCACAAACTGGTTCAACGTTAACAGGATTGTAATCCCCTAAAATCAACATTAAACATCTGAAGTGACTACAAAGATGTGGTAAACATGCAGCCTTTCTATGGCACGATGACTGACACCGCTCTCCTGATAGATCGGCATACTAGTAGATAAAAACTATTTTACATGGGCTCTATTTGCGTCAATAACGTTTATTATCAACATAATTACAAACACTATATACACGCCATGTGTTTGTAGTCTAATTGGCAGGAAAACCGACAAATTTCAAGCCGATTTCAGACAGAGAAACCTTACTTTCTTTCTCAAAAGTCGTGTCAATAGACCGTTTAAAACCCACCGCTAGCGTTAGCATGCTAAGTTAGCTTCCAGTCAACACCGCTCAGAGAACCGTCGCCTTTCTTCAATAAACTCTCCGTGTTTGTCGCTTCTAACGAGCCGCATGCCTGAAAGGCATTATAACCCACGTACCTGCCGTGGAACCAGTCTTTACAGATGTCGCACTCGATCATAAACCGGCTAACATCGTAGGGCTGCCGGCAGACACAGTACAGCGGTGCCGCCGCCATCTTCCTTCTGTCCCCAAACAACGCAGGAATGAAGCGGGGCGGGGCTTTAACCCACCGTCCGGAAACAACCCGAGTTTACCCGAGTGTGCACGAGGTCCTCCATTCTAGGTGATCCCACGTCTGACGTCAGTTTACAAATTATTCATTTCCATTGGGTTGTGTGGGCACTCCAACAATAGACACAAACAACAGACACAAACTTTTTTTTCCCCAACAAAGGAATGACATAATTATACTGTTTTGGGAATTTTGTCAATGTTACAATCTGAGATTTATGTTCAACAAAATCGAATTTATTTTAGACTAAGTAAAGGAAAATGGTGAGCCTGTTTCACTATATTGTTCATAGTAGACTTTATTATTATTTAAATTAGCATTGTGTTAAATATATTTCTAGAAGGTTACCTTTTATACATTGTAATGGATGTATTAATTTAACCATAACTAACGCAGGAGGACCCTTCAAGAAGTTTATCTTAAATTGTAACACCCAAAATCTTCATACAAAATAGGCCAATATGACTAATATGCATGAATGGATATGGATTGATGCACAGGCATTTAAAAGCAATTGACTTATCTGGTTAAATATAGGTAAATCATAATAATATTAATAATACAATTTTACGAGGCCATTAAAAGCAATGTCTTAAATATTGACATTGTAACTCAATATTGCTGTAACTTGAATCCAGGACATGAACAAAAATACATCATAGGATATGTTGTTAGGCCATGTGCAAAAAATGTTTTAGCTGACTGAAACTACAGCGTCAAGTACATTCTTCCAAATGTGCAGCATCAGCATTTAACTCATCAGTAACCGAAAAGAGCAGCTGATGTGATGCAAAGAAGAAAAAAAAAATAAGCACAATTGCGCTTATTACAATTTTTGCACCCAATCCAAAACTGCTCCATCAGCATAATATTTGCACAGTTGCAGAGTTTGTCTTCGTTGTGTTCTCACACCTCTCATCAACAAAGAGCGAGTCGCTCTGATAATATTCCTAAGCTATGGCAGACATGACGGAATAGCATTACCAAAACACAATATCCACCCCTGGTATGTCTCCATGGAGCGTGTCTGACATGCCCTACGTGCTTGTGTGGTGAATAGCAATGGGACCACCGACCCACAGCTTGATCTGTGAGCTGACAGCACCCATCCCCCAACACGCCCATCTGTGCTGCTCTGCATAGGCAAGCAGGCCTGGTGCGTGCAGAGACTCACGGAGCACTCGCTGCACAGAAGACACATGTGATTCAGCCATTTCATCTGCAGATCTGAATTGTTTTTTTGATTTTTTTTCTTTGGTGCATTCTCATCCTCCTTTGTCCTCGGGGGGATAATACCGTAGCAGCATGCACCAGTTGGTCGTAGTAGATCATTATCACAATCGGGTTTTTCTCTCTCGTCAGTGCAACTTCATGTCTGGTGTGCAGATCCACCACATGTCTGTAAACACTCCTCGTGGAAGTTAATTATCCCTCGTAAGTGGAGGCCAGTGCCTCTTAAGATGCGTTAGTGTGACTGCTGATGAATGGACAAAGTCAACTTCTCCAGTTATCAGTGCTTTACTACCACTAGTACTCCATTATTTGATTGTTTTTTGAACCAATGTCATAAAATATAATACCACGTTGCACACGACAAAGTGCAATACATATAAAACTACAAAATCTGTAAAACATCTGAATATTTTGCTGTGGTTGTTTTGGGTTTCTCTTCAACCAAAGACTATAAATATACATCTTGAAAATTAAAAAACCAACCCCCTTTTTGTCTCCCTTTATTTATACTCATCAGTAAAGTTGTTTAAAAACCGAGCTGCTCACCAAAACCATCTGACTGCATTAAATAAACTGCAAATTTGAAATTCTAAATTGTCCCAAAGCATGATAATGTTAACAAATGCTACACACGAGACACTAGAAACAAGCCGAGATTAGACCAGTGAAAAGTTAAATAATAAAAGATAATGAGATAATGCAAACTTTTCTAAATTTAAAAAGTGAATTAAATAATTAAAAAAGTATAATCACAAACATAGATGCCTATATATACTATATAATACATGCAGTGCAGTATAAATTAGCAGGAAAGTACAAGTATTTTAAAATTGTTTGAGTAGATGTACTTCGTTACATTCCACCACTAAATGTCAGAAATCATTGCTTTAGAAGTTTGTATTTTTTTCATATATCAGGATAATTTTAGATTGTAATTAAATAAGTTTTATTCATGCATTGTAATATGACTGTGTATGGAATATAGTTTGAACCCTATAGATTTACTATTATTCCAGTATTAAGGCGCCACCTCCTGACAGAATATCGACGCTGCTCTGTGCGCGTTCACGTCGCACGCCACGCGCTGGCTGACGTTTACCCAAACAAGGAAGACGCGAGACCGCCCCCTTGCATGGATGTGTCATGGTGCACTAAGAATTAAGATATCATTGAATAACTTATTGAGTTATGGCGTCCAGGGATCCTGTGCCGCGATTTAACATCTAAGCAGATGATAAACGAGGTAAGATGAATTATAAATGAATGGTGTTGGAGGAGCTGCTGCTGTATTGAAACGGTTTACAGTCAGTAGATCTCTTCACTTCATAAAACATCTCTACTGTTATATAATACTCTGTGGGACTTTGCAGGATATCCATCCCATTATTGACTGTATAGAAACCTTAACATCTGTTCGCTGCAGTATTGCAGTGCTTATGTAGCGATGTAAAGTGTATTAGTATGTTATATGAGCATGTGTTGTGGTGTTTGTGTTGTGCATGAAATATTCAGCTGATCAAACAATAATTGCTCGGTTGTTTATTACATTTTTTATTCAATGGTTTATTAAAATCATTATTGTGACATCGGTGCAATTTTAATAATACAATTTTATTTGATTATCACGTGTTTTAATGAACATAAACATAAAGTTAAAATAATAATAATAAAACAACAGAGAAGATTAAATATTATTTTCAAAAAACATTTTTAATAGAATTGCATTACTATTTTATTTCAAGATGTTTACACAGACTAAGTTTTGACTGAGGCAAATATTATGCAAAAATAAATACAACACGGTTTATTCATCTGAGATGGAGACTTAATAGGTCTTTGGATTGTATCATTTTATTGCTGATGAATATAAAACAAATATGTATTGAAAAAGAAAAAAGGGTAATATGTCAATAGGAAGCATTTGGTAATAAATCAGGAAAGCTACCAATGAAGAGTGTTTTAAGATGTTCTGCATCTGTAACAAGCCTCACAGTGTTACTGGGTATGATATGAATGTGTTGGTAAAGTGTACATTTGCATCCTTAATAAAACCATTACAAAGCCAGTAGCTGCAGACTGGGGTTCTGAATGCAACACTAACGGATACACTGTGTTGTATTGGAGGAGGTGGAGAGCAGCCCTGAACCTGAAGATGAGGCGGCTGTCACGAAGGAAAGCCCTGAGCTTGGTGAGGGAGCTGGACGCCTTCCCCAAAGTCTCAGACAGCTACGTGGAGACCTCGGCCTCAGGAGGAACAGGTGGGTCACTCCTCTGAAGACACAATACGGTGAAGATATCAGAACGGTAACCAATCTGTCTGTCACATCCACAGTGTCGCTGATCGCTTTCGGTGCCATGGCACTTCTGGCTGTCTTAGAGTTCTTTGTTTATAGAGACACTTGGATGAAGTATGAATATGAAGTTGACAAGGACTTTTCAAGGTACTAATCAAATGAAACATCACCAAAACAAACTTGCTGATATTTACAGTGTATGGCAGGACATGACTGTCGAACAGATATTATTCTCCCTCTTCTTTTTTGCAGTAAATTGAGGATAAACATTGACATTACAGTTGCCATGAAATGCCAGCGTGAGTATCTCACGTGGATGAATTGCTTATCAAATTGCATTACAGATGTAAATATGTGTCAGCTGCCTGCATGCATATTATTTCTGTGATCGCAGACGTTGGAGCAGATATTCTGGACCTGGCTGAGACCATGATCACATCCAGAGGCCTCCTGTACGAACCTGTGAGTGAAGCATGATGTCATGTTTGATTTCGCGTCGGAGTCATTTTCTTTCCAGCTTTTAAAGATGTTGCTTTTCACAACTGCGTCTCTTCTCTTTCTATGTTTTTTTCAGGTGATTTTTGAACTGACTCCACAACAGAGACTGTGGCAAAGGTGAGCTGTCACGACATCATGAAGGGAGATATTGAAAGTCTGCAAGTCTTGTAGTGTCTAATTCTGCTATCTACATCGAAGGCTGCAGTGTCGATAAATATAGTATTTTGTATCTTAAATTCAGTTTGTTGCAGGATATGAAACCATAGTCATGATATCCTCCCTATTAACGGCTACTTTCATTTCCCTTTTTTGTGCGATTAAGTTTAAGTTTGCATTCTAATTGTCATTTAAAGTCATTAAAGGGATAGTTCTGATTTTTGAAGTGGGTTTGTACGATTACTTATTACATATATTCACCACCTAAACAAATCTGTTTAAGTGTACGCTATACTTTGAATACTTTCACCGCTTTATCTTATAATAATAATACATTTTATTTATATAGCGCTTTTCTTGACACTCAAAGACACTTTACATTAAAATCATCATATATAAAAACAATACACTAAAAACAAAGTACAGAATAATAGTCACACATTAAAAGCAGTTTTGAACAGGTGATTTGTGATTTGAATGTGGAAAGGTCAGTGCAGTCTCGGATGTTTTTGGGGAGAGAGTTCCAGAGGGAGGGGGCAGAAGGCTCTGTCTTGCCATCAGACAGCCCTTCCCTCTGGGGAATTGAAGCCATTATCTTTGCTCATACACACAAGACTCCTTTTACAAAAACTGGGTACGTACCGGTCGCCATGTACTGCAGGTAATACACTGAACATGGATAAGTATGCAACCCCACTTCAAAAAATCGGAACTATCCCTTTAAAAGTGAAGCTCATTTGAGGTGATACAACTCGCAGGCACACTGGAAAATAAAAGCTGAAACTTTGGATTTTAAAATGATGAAGGAAAGCTGCAGCAGTTGCACTTCTGCAGTCAAGATGTAGTTTATCTACAAGTGTAGCCTTGTCTTGCATGCTGCCAACTTTTCTTTTTTCATCCCCAGGACGTTGCTTCTCATACAGAACAGGCTGAGAGAGGAACATGCCCTCCAGGAAGTCCTTTACAAAACTCCCCTCAAAGGAGGTCCCACTGCTCTGCCCCCCCGGTCAGCTCCATTCCATGTGTTCCGTTCTTCATTAATCTTACAAAAGGCTAACAGAGTTTTATTCTCTACACAGAGTCAGGTTTAATTTTCTGCAGATATTATGCAGCCTGTCAAATGATGTGCTTAATGATTATGTGTGTGTGTGTGTGTGTGTGTGTGTGTGTGTGTGTGTAGGGAGGGCGTCTCTTTGGATCCGCTCAATGCTTGCAGGATACACGGGCACGTCTACGTCAACAAGGTGGCAGGAAACTTTCACATCACTGTGGGAAAGTAAGAAACCAGAGGAATTGTCAAAAAGGTGCTGGCAGATATAACTAGAATCTCTTACCACGGCCCAGTCATAACTATAGAGTCATAACCAGTCATAACTATAGAGTCATAACCAGTCATAACTAGAGAGAGCCGTTGTTGACTCCAGTCCTCTTATACCTCTTCTGTCTTTTCCAGGCCCATCCAGCATCCTCAGGGTCACGCCCACATTGCAGCTTTTGTGAGCCACGAGAGTATGTAACTGTTTTTGTAATGATGCTTGCATATGTTTTCTTTGGCTCGTTTATAAGTACAGTGTTTTAACATGCTGCTCGTGGTGCACAAAGTAAAAACTAAATTTGAAAAAAGCGACGACAGACATCTTCCTCGGGGCATTTACTGAATCTGAAAGCCGATTTTTACATCAATGATACTGTTAAATGTCGCGTTTTTACATAATATATTATAAATCCCTCTCAGTTTTCTATTTCATACATTTTTTATGACTGATCTGTAAACGCGCAAGTGCAGAGTACATTTTTCCAGGTTCCCCCAGAACTTGCTCAGTGATTCTCCACGGCCTTGATTGAACCTGAGCTCCCTCTCATCTCTGCATCACAGCGTACAACTTCTCCCATCGAATAGACCATTTATCTTTTGGGGAGGAGATACCGGGGGTCATCAATCCTCTGGACGGCACGGAGAAAATCACCTTTAACAGTAAGTTACTGCTGTGTTTCAAGAGAACGGAGAGGATAAAACAGACTTTTACTAAATCACCAGTTGACTCAAACTGTCCTTAGCTCACCTTTGATGATCACAGCGAACGAGATATGACTGGAAAGAGGTCCGCTATGGGTTGTGAGTTTCTTCGGTCTAGTTTTCCTTCATTAAATTGATGTTACATTTTTTAACACATTATTCGGTTTTATTCCAGATAACCAGATGTTCCAGTACTTCATCACAGTGGTTCCAACCAGACTGAACACATACAAGATATCTGCAGACACTCACCAGTTTTCTGTGACTGAGCGGGTGAGTGAAAAGTAAATTAGCGGCCCAAGAGGAGGGATGAACCTGGGATGAGACTAACCACCACGCTGTCTGTTTGCAAGGAGCGGGTGATAAACCACGCAGCGGGCAGTCACGGCGTTTCAGGCATCTTTGTCAAGTACGACACCAGCTCTCTGATGGTGACGGTCAGCGAGCAGCATATGCCACTGTGGCAGTTCCTGGTGCGACTTTGCGGCATTATCGGGGGTATATTCTCCACGACAGGCAAGTCTGGTTTTCACCTGCAATCACAATTATTTATTTCTTATTTTAACAGGGACAGTGCAGATTAACACGGACACATAAGACAAAACATAAGTAATGTATATGGGGCTTCTGGACTTTTGAATTCAAAGTCCATTCTTAAAATATGATTATTTAAACATGTGAATTCATATATTTATCACCATGTGTTTCTCTCTTAAAGGCATGCTCCATGGGCTCGTTGGCTTCTGTTTTGATGTTATCTGCTGTCGCCTCAAATTTGGAGTCTACCGGCCCAGAGAGGTGAGTCTTGAACACAGTCTATGGTCTTTATATCCAAAATACAAGTTTCCTTATCCTCAATAAACAGGCCATCTCCATTACTGTAAAATCCGAAGGAATTGTTTCTTTCTCTATGTAAACTCAACCATTAAGCAGATCTATTACCTGTACTGGATCTATTCTAGGATGTGCAGCTACACAACCAGATGAACAATCTCAACAATCACCAGACTCCTTTGTTGGCCGGCGATGTCCCTCAGGAGTAGTACTTCTTCAGGCTTTTTCCCATCGTCAAACGTCATCAGTTTGTCATAAAATTGTGTTTTCTACTGAGAAAGGTGAAGCTGTCTGTTAAACACTGTGGTGTCTACTTGAAAAATAGCTCATTGTGCTACTACTACATTGTACTCCTACAAATGCAGGTATACTTGTGTTTATTTCATACAATACATTATTTCCTTTCTGTGATGGGGTTTGTTGCTTTAGACATAAGAGCACATTATACGGATTGTTTGGTTGTCATTTTGACTCCAATAAAATTTAAAGATCCACAAATTAAAATGAATACCAGTGAGTTTTTTTCCCCAAAGCATTGATGTGTGGAACACTTTGAAATCTTCTTTGAAGTCATAAAAAGATGGGAATGGTCTTCAAATACTTGTCATACTCATCTTCTGGCCTTAAGTGGAAATCCTTTTAATCCAATGTTTCAGAGGGGGATCGTTCTGTTGCTCATAACTTGTGTTTTAGGTGTAGCATGTGAGGTTGTTGGTAAATTAACAAGCTTATGAATACTTATATTAAGAGTTTGACAATAAGATAATCTGAAGACAGCTCAAGAGAGTACAATTTAGACTATACAGTTGAAAATTACAATAAAACTCTGGCTCTGCCTCAAGGTTTAAAGGGTACTCGAGAGTAGTATTGTACCGACTAAATGTATAAATAAATAAAGGCAGCAGAGACCAAAACATCATAACTTTTAGTCCCTAGTATAATTACGTGGTGAGGTAGAAGCTTCATGGACTGCAGCACACTTTTTCTCCTCTGGTTTATTTCAGTTTTCTCAAGCAGACTTTGAATGAAGTGCTGTCAGAGCAGGTCAAACATTTTGTAAATGACACCAGAAAGCACAAGATGAAGTCATCGTTGGCGCGTTGCTGTAGTTTGTTACGTACAGTAACAGTAGCTCCAGCCTGGGGCTTCCTGTGCCAACGGGGCTCTGCAGCAAAGACGGCACTTTGTTGTGAAACAAACACACATGAGCGAAACTCTTTACACGAACACCACAACAATAACTGACAAAACCACTTCATCGTACAACTGCAGACATTTTGGTTCATTATCCCCCTCTGAAACTAGGAGGACGGTTACCACGATTACACCACAAACATGGGCTTTGCATGAACATTTATTTAGTTCCGTCCCTTTTTTTCTCCCGTAGAGGCTCGCAACTGTTATGTATTTGTATTCTGTCAAGAGTCAAGCCACAGACAACACTGTACACAGTTTTCTCATTTGTTTAGTAAAAATCAGACCTGCCTGTCACACTTAACACTTTTGGTAAACTCTGCGGGGAAGCTCTGTGGTGGAATCCTGTGAAGACACTCACCAAGCAAAGAGCAACAGTCAAATACAATTTTTGGTAGTCTATAAGAATAATATGTAGTTCAACTAGTTACAGATCCTTCAAACTGGGGTAAATGATGCAATACCAGGAGGGCTTTAAATCCCTCTTTTATAACCTAGCACTTTTGTGATTTAGGTCCAGACTAACCTATAGGTCACAGTGTGTCTTGCTTCAAAATAGAAGTCCATTTCCCCATCAGGTGAGGTTTGGCAAACCTCAAGGCGCCGTACTTGGTCCACTACTTTTCACAATAGTCTTCCGTTCTGCGGAATCGTTTGCAGCTGCGGAATGATGCAGATGACACTCGACTTAACATTGCAATAAATTCTGATGATTGCTCTATGCTCTGAAATAGATCTTTGAAATAGATTTTCTTACATATAGATGAAGCTGAAATGCTTTTTTTTTTCTCCATATAGTTCACGACACAGTAGCCTTGCTGCTTTGACTTCTTATTCACACTAGAGGGGATTTTCTTTCTTTCTCAGCCATATTTAACAAACCTTATGACCTCTTCAGTATCCAGAGGCCTGCCTCAAGAACGAAGATAAATCTGAAGTCAGTCGTACCTTCATCTTCACATTTCTTTTAAATACACAGGATGCCCTGATGGCTCCTTCCCTGCTGCTGTCAACTATTCAACTAAATAGCCTGCTTTAAGCTTTGGTCCCCCAACCTCACGAACCTTAGACCTTAAATCTTGTATATTTCACATCACTAATATTGAATTGGACTTGGATTTACTACCGTAGCCTTTTAGAATCCCATTGTTGTATCTGGCGTGTCCAACGGCTACAACTTGATATAATTTGTACTTTTTTCCCCACCTATGGCTCCTACTTCCCCCCCAGCCAAATGCCTTGTGAGGTTCTGGGGGAGTTTGTCTTCTTAGAAAACGTGGGCTTGGTTGGGAGACATTGTACAGTATGTGATGCTGGGCTATACAAATAAACTTGACTCTGACGTTCTTATTTATATATAATACACTGCCAAGGTCTACCACATATATCAGACTAGCCTTCGACGCAAGTATAAATATGTAAAAGTAGTAAACTTAGTTCCAGTACAAACTGCTGTACAAACAGGCAAAAAGTGGATGAGCATTTAAACAAACAAGGTTTATGTTCAAAGACATACTGAGATTATTGTTTGTGATATTAAACAAGTGACCGGCTCGACAGCAGCAAAGATGGCAGATCTGTATGTTTCCGTATGTGTAGTGATACTGTTGTCGTGTGTGGTCTGAATTTAGCTTTAATACTCGTCTCAATCTGTGGCTTGGCCTTGAGACGAAGTTAGTTTTGGGTGTAATCTTAAAAAGGCAGTAGATACACGTAATGTAAGACAAACAGATAGCCACATCGCCTGCGTATTAAAGAGAGGAGTTGGATATCCCAACGGTAGAAAACAGAGAAACAAAATAATCTTATAGAAATCGTCCTCCAGTGAAGCACTGCCGTATTTCAAGTATGAAAAAAAAAAAAAGTCATCACAAGGCAAGGCAATGCGCCGAGATTCAAGAGGATGGAAACGGTGATGTGGAAAAGACAATGGAGGTCACACAAAAGGCTTTCCGTTGCATATATAATTGGCCACGCTGAGAAGAAAAAGGTGGGTACAAATGAACAGTTTTTTTTTGGACGGGGTCTAGTGACTGAACAGTGCAGGTAATGATGACAGATTTCAAAACTAAAACAAATAATTCATGGCTAGTAGACCTCCATTCCTCCCTCCGAGTGCTTCACACAACTGCAGTCTCCCACCTGTAGAGAGCCCCCAGCTAATCCGCACACGAAGGAGGATTCAGAGTGTCCTTTGTGGACAGTCAGAGTCTCAGACCTTACATCCTGCTGACAGCTGAAGGCGAGGGCGGCTGTCTCTGGTTCGAGGCTGGGAGGAAGTCTCAGTTGGTGATGGTGCTGGATGCGCGGAAGTAAGAGAGGAACTTGAAACAGAGGCTGACCACAAAGTACCAGATGTTTCTGGCCATCTGGGAGCGAGCGATAAACACCCTCCAGATGAAGACGACCAAAAGGGTGTTGAAGGTGTAGCGGATGTTCCTCAATCTGGGAAAGTGAGAGGAGGAAAGAGACAGGAAATAACATAAACCTTTTAAATGGAGATATAGAGATAGCAATGAGGGTTAGTGGAATCTCTGCTGAAGTGAATTTATTAAAATAACTTTTCATTCACACTTATCACCGAGCTGAAATTCCTGTTATTTACTAAGGAAAGAGAGATCGATCGATTCACCACCTTCTCGTCCTGTTGTACTTACTTCCTCAGATGCTGTCTGGCAGCAGGAATGTCGGACATGTCTTCATTCAGGACGTACTTCTTGGTGCCGATGCAATAATTCTCGATGTACTCGGGCCAGTTCAGCTGGCGCACATCAAAGTTAAATGTCTGCAAGATGGAAAAGAAGGTTGGGAGGGCGTCGAGACAAAGACAAAACCAAAGCTACTGTTTTGTTTGTAATGGAAGAGAAATGTGAAATTCCACTCTTCATCACTAGATGGCGCAATAGACTCCCTAATACAACAAACAGAACAATCTGGTTCCTAAATATACTGAGAAGGTGGAAAATGTAGCCCAAACTGGCAGCGTGTTTGTGGATACGCGTACCTTCCTGTCCTCCGGGGTTAGCTGGCTCATCAGCATGCTCATGTTCTCAGAGTTCCACTCCCAGTCCTGGCTGCTGAAATACTCCAGCAGGCCGATGGCCTTGTGCAGACGATTGAAGATGCGCATCATCCTAGAGCGAGAGTGGGGGTCAGAGGTTTACGACACACTCGGAACAGCTCTGTAGATTTCAAGTGCGACAGATAATAGAGTCTTACTGCGGCTTTTGTCCAGAGAGACGCAGGACGAGGTCGTAGATGAGGGCAGGGAACTTGTGGCTGACCAGGATCCAGTACTGGTTGATCAGGTAGTTGGAGGTGATGTTGGCGTTGGGCCGGCGGAAAGCTTGATCCAGCGGGTTCCTCTTGAAGGACGACATTACATGGTGCTCTGCAAAATGGGCAGGGGATAAATTAAGACAGCAAAATAAAGTATTTATCTCCGAGAGGCAAACGGAAAATGTACTAGTTTAATTATCTAGCTCAAAAAGATTTATAATAAATCATTTGAATCATCTTGAAGACTCTTTTTACCAACTAGGTGAAAAAAACATTACATCCGCTGAACAATAAAAGACTTTTAACTGTTTCCTAATGCAAAGTGCTCAAAAAGTTTCAATAAGTTTAAAATATGTTTTATCGTGCAGTGGATAGGATACTTTTGTTCATCCAGGATTTTAAAAAGCCTTCAGCGGTAAGATGTCTAGATCCCCAGTTACTTCATTTTGGGAAAATCCAAAGCGTAGCTGTGTGACTGGAATGTAATTAGGGCACAAACTAGGGCGAGCCGTGCTTTAAAAGGCAGCGGACATGTGGGGGTCCCATGATGCAATGAAGAATAAAAAACTGCAAATAGCAACTGCAAATAGTCTGAATTATCAACATCCACTGACCAGGAACAATGAAACGGGTAAACAGCGATATGGGGGGGGGGGGGGGGGGGGGGGGGGGGGGCACACAATGACTTCGCCCCCACTGGGCAGCACAGACGGCCCCTCCCTCCAGCAGCAGCCATCCACAGACACAGAGAGCAGCCGTGTGACCTCACACATGACATCTCACACACTCACAGCACGCCAACTATAGGCCTTGCACCGCTCGTTTCCATGGGAACAGATATGCAGGGGTTGCAGGGGCCGAGCGATGACCGGATCCGAGCTGACAGCCAGCTGTGGCCGGGCCCCTTGCTGCCACAAATACCCCCCCCCCCCCTTAAAAGAAATGGGCAAGAGTACCCACAATTCTTTGCTCGCAACAAAGAGCTGGATCCTCCTTCTTTACTTGTGTTTTAAATTTCAGGGCGCATCTATTGTTTTGTTGGTCTCATTGTAATTTGTGCTCCGTCGCTACTCCTGATTTGGGCCAGCGAGATGAGAGTAAACGGTTCCTCGTTCATAACCGAGTTGCAGTGATGAGACCTAATCCTGCTACGAGCCATCTGGTAGCAATTCCCTCGTTGGAGGGAGCATGTTTGCTAATCTGAGAGGAAACGGGGTTAAAGAGGGTCGCCTGACATCCACAGCTCTCTAATCCCACTGTATCTGATGACCGCTGGGATGGAAACAATGAGACTTTTCACCCTTCGTGTGGAATTTCATCGCTGCCTCATTTATCAGAAACCATAAGCGCTTGGAGCTCTAGCACCAATTCATATCAAAACATCGTAGTATAATCTCACATACATTTTTAACGAACTTAAAGATGTACATGTGATTACAGACAGCGGAGTAAGTTTGTGCTTCCAGTGAAGGGGAAAGTCAGCTGTATGCCAGACCTTGAATACACGTTTACCTTTTTATTTTCTATCAGGGAATGTTTGAGCTGAAGGCGAACGTCAGCACGCCAACATGCTCACAATGACAATGCTGACATTGTGACCTGATGATGGGGCGAGAAGAAAGTCAGAGGATCACTCCGACAGGGACGTGAAAATCGACATTTTGTGGAAATCCATCAGCGTTTCAGCTTTTGGAATGCTTTGTTTATAAAACCACAGATGTCAACCTCGTGCAAAAGGTAAAGGCATCACCAATGTCAGTAGGATTCATCCTCTGGGGACCACGAATGTTCATGACAATCATCATTCTGTAGTTGTTGAGATATTTTGCTGGATAAGTGAAAAGTTGAACCTGCCGGTGGAACTAGAACAAGTCAGTGGATCATACCAAATACGACGGCAATCCACCCAATAGTTGTTGTTGATACTTCTGTAAGAATCACGTAAGTTTTATGAAAACTAGTGTTGTCTAACCTGCTTATGTGTGAACGTAAATCAGGTCTTGAGTATAACACCAACACCCTCCAGCTGTAAAGCCATCTTCTGTCTCTTTCCAGCAGGTGGCAGACACTCTCCACAACAGCCCCGAACCACAATCAACACAACTCAATACACCACAGGCCACGTTACGTCACAACGCCGGAGTATTGATTAGAGACGATCAACACGATATTGTGTAAAAAACACGCTCTACAAATATCCGCCTGCAGAGAAAGAGTTCTGTTACCTTTAAACAGCACAACAAAACAATGTACCTACCAATCTCTCCCCAGTGGAACGGGTTGATGCCGCCGGAAGTGCAGTTGTACACCAGAGCTGTTTTAGGTCTGCAAGGTGTGGGAGAAGAAGGTCATAATGGAGCCAATAAAAACACAGATGAGTCTGTATTTTCTGGACTATTCGAGCATCACGCTATAAAACTATAGTGCTATAAAAGTGCAAAGGTGATTCTTGAAAGCATATTCATCTGAGACAACACATGCAGACCTTTAAAAGAGTGCTGACAAGGTACTGGATATACATTTAAGCTGGAAAACGGAGGGGTAACTAAACCTTTTAACATACTTTCCAATGCGGAGTCAATACTTAACTTTCATTTGTCAGTTTTTCTGTTTTCCTTCTGAAAATAAGTACAGGTTGTCAGGGACATAAACACTGATATAATCACATAACAGTTGGTGATGTTGATGTGTTATTACATTTGTGAGATATGATTTATTTTTTCCTTTATAAAATACATTTGTTTGGATGTAGTTTAGGTCTCAAAACCCAATGTTTTTAGTTCTTTTGTGTCTTTTTATCTTATACCATTTGAGAGCGGTCTGTTCAGCGTTAACCTTAATATTCTGTCCAGCATGAAAACTGACCCCAGTCAAGGGAAACCTTCCTCGTGACCTTCTAATAGTCCATTCCTCAGACTTTCTGATTATTTTTCCCATTTCTGTCCGACTGAATAACTTTCAGCATCTTTGACGTCTGCTACTGCCAAAATAGGTTCTTCTTTTTCAAGGTTCAATAAAAAAAGAGAAGTTACTGCCTGCTATTTACAGATAAAGGGAAATTTACGAGTAAATATACTTGTCTGAAAAGTGATGCCAATACAAAGTGCCTTAAAGCTGCATTCTCTCTAATGTCCACCAGGGGTCGACTCCTCTGGTTGTATAGAAGTCTATGAGAAAATGACTCTACTTCTCTCTTGATTTATTCCCTCAGTAAACATTGTAAACATGAGTTTATGGTCTCAATCTCTAGTTTCACGTCTTCTTCAATACAGCATGATGTTCATTTAGTAAACTATGATCCATTTAGAGTCAAACAGACCATAAAGCAGGGGATGCTTTAGGGCGGGGCTACTGTGTGATTGACAGGTCGTTACCACGACGTTGTCCATTCTGGGATTTGTCCCCGTTTTCATCTTTCAAACATGTTGAAACTTTGCTTAAAATCTAGCATGAGCTTTTACACAGTGTGGACTCATCTCATGGTATCTTTCTTTTATTACTTGAGACTTTAAGTAATAAAGGTGTTTGTTAAACTTGAATGGCTTTCTGTTAAAAGACAGTGACACCAGGTTCATATTAGGCTGAAGAGTACGTGTCCTTTATACAGGCTCAAGATCCTTTTACCAGGAAAACTGATATCATGATTGTTATCTGTGGTCTGCTAGTGTGGTCTGGATGGACAGAGCACATCAAGAAGTATCCCACAGTCTTTATGTATACACATCCATTCTCTTTGAAACAGTTTTAAGTATTTTGTAGGATAGCAGCATAAACACACACAAAACATTCAACCCAAATATACTTACACATATATATATATATACTTTAGATTATAAATTCCTAACAAAATGATATTGTCAGCTTTTTCTCACCATCTCTTCACTGCAGCTCAACGATGAAACACAATGAGGGACTTTCATGTTCAAAAGACTTGGAGAGTGTGAAGCTTTAAGTTGAGGGACCCAGGTTAATCTCAGACAGAAAGCCCGGGCGTGGCACTAACCTGCGTTCAGCGGTGTACCAGCCAGCAGCCAGCGTGAGGTTGATGACCACGTCCACGGGGATCAGGTCAGCCACGGCGTCGTTGTTGGCTCTCATGGTGCGCAGGATTCCCTTTCCAGCCTGAGCACAGAAGCACACTCAGGACTCCGAAACGTGTCTGTGTGTTTGAAAGCTTTGAGGTTTAAGAGTTTTAACGCCGTCACTTACAGCTATGAAGACGCCACTCGGCCCGTTGAAGTTGTCGATCCAGCCCTGAGGCGTAAGAGCAGAGAAAATTAGTCAATCCAAATCAGATATCGATCCTCACAGCAACACATTTGTGGTTATTAAGCGCGGAATCACATGTTCAGGGTTTTGTTACTTCCTGTGTTGGGAGAACAAGGGACGCTGGGAAGCACTGATTGTCGACTTCAATTAGAGCGCATTAAAAATGGATGAAACCACCGGTTACAGACTGCTGCAGTTTACAACGTGTTGGACTGGAGAGCGATTATGCGGTCGAGGCCGAGGCTTCTGCGGAGTCTAATAATACACTCTGGTGCAGATAAAGTGCACAGATGAACAGGCCAGAGGTGTTTTTAGCAGCACCACAATGTGCGGATGGCTTCATGCCCGACTGAAATGGCAGATAGATCTTTGAAGAGATATTTTGCATCATATTATACGTCGGCTATATGGTCAACATCTGGAGAAATAAAAGCCACAAACTGACAGAACTAGATGCATATTGTGCCACAACACCAATGTATAAATAGGCAGTCCCCCCCCCATCCCCCTCCTTTGCCTCACAGCGCCTACTGGCACGAGCTGCCAAGGCGATTGCATGGCCAAGCGCGCGCGAGGCCTTTCGAAGAGTCGCTGCCAGGCCGAGCTTCCAACGGAAGGCTGAGCACAGAGCCAGGATCTGCCGTCAAGAGTCCCAGTGCGCACGCACAGACAAACAAGGACTTCCTTGTGTTTTACTGCTCTTGCATTTATGCAGCATCATCTCCCAGAGCACTTTTGATTATTTCACGAGAACGTCGAGGGCGACTAAAGAGCATGAGTGTATCTATGAGCAGCTCTCATCTTATTGCATACAACAGTAAACAAGCTCAAAATAATGACCGAGAAAGCAGAGTCAACCACAGCAATTCAAGACACTTCTATGATCTCTAAGCAGGTTTATGGACATTAATTCACGATGGACGAAGTGTAAGTCACACTGAATCTAAAAGAGAGAAGGAGGATCTTACTCTGAGAAAGACCAAGATTTTTTCTTTCTTTGCCTCTATTTTTAGGGTTTTAGGGTTGAAAAATTACAGATTGGTCCGTTAAGATCACAAAAACGTTACTTGATATAAAGACTACAGGTTGTATAACAGTCGAGATTCCTTTTATTTACTTCTTGCAGTTAATGCAAAGTGATTCAAATCCTGTGAAATGCAAACGCTGACGATGTCAGGATGCCTGCAGCACCAGCAGCGTGACTGAACGCAGCTGAAATCGTGGAAGAAGTGAAACTTTCGGAGTCTTAAGTCCTCTGGCCGTCACATGAACTTCTCTGCACTCTTCAACCTCCCACCCTTAACGGACATTCGGTTTGTCAGCGTATCTCCGCCCTCGGTGTCCCGTTTCAGCCCCCCCCCCCCCTCCTCCACAACAGCTGTTTGAGTTGACTGACTTGGTCGAATGACTCAGGACTTCTTCAGCCGAGATATTAACCGATTTGTTTGAATCGCTGGCCCGTAGCAGCTCTGTCAGAGGAAAAGACTCACTGGGAAAGGCTCCTTCCAGCTGGCCCCCACTATGGAGGGTCTGATGATGGCGATGTTGAGCTTGTCTTGCTCTTGCTGCACCAGGTACTCGGCCAGGGCTTTGGTGTAGGTGTACGTGTTGGGCCTGTCGCCGATGAGCCGCGGCGTGATGTCGCGCACGATGCCGTCATCCATCCACCTGGAGACAGACACGAAGGGCTCGGTCAGAGAAACGCAGCATTATTATTATTGCCAGTGACTTTTAGCCAGATATTTCCATTTCATTTCACTTCTTTCTATCCGTTCTTTTAGAATCACTGAACAAATCAAAGGATGTGGGTGATGATTTACTGATTTGGAACAAAGCCAAGACTTGACATCAAACTGAATACTGAGGGAAAGGTGTCACAGGCAACTAGTGCTGATAATGTAAGCAATAAAACCGTTGGTCTCGTTTAGCTATTTTTTTTATGATCTACCTGAAGAGTAACTTCGGCATTTTTCAACCTTGAAATCGGTCAATTATTGAGGGAGAACACCGCAAACAGCAGCCACTAAACAGGCTGTAATGTAATGTAATCGCCCGGGCACTTGTTGTCAATGTACGTCCACTAACAGCGCTTGTGTTTGCAACCGACAGGCTCAGATTGTTATTATTATCAGTGTCTGACAACATTATGGAAAGGATACTGCAGAGAAATAAAACCTCTTTCTTGGTTTTGTATGAGCTCCATAGGGTCCTTTCCATGTTGTTGTCAGACATAAGCACTTTTAGTGCCCCCCCCCAGCCCTTCCTCCACTCACTCCAGGGACTCGATGAGTTTCTTGGGCTCGACGGGCGGCGGGTAGATGACCTCGTCGATGTGCTTGCGGTTGCAGTTTGCATAGGCGGTGGAGATGTGAACGAAGGCCTCGAGGTGGTGCATCTGCTTGGCCAGGCTGAGGAGCTGCTGTGTGGCGATCACATTCAGCTGCAGGGCGTGTCTGCCGGAGGGAAGAGAGACGTACAGTTAAATAGTGTGTGTGTGTGTGTGTGTGTGTGTGTGGGGGAGTGAAAGGTTTGTGTGTGCTTGAGAATAAATGGGTGTGTTCTCCGTTTGAGGGCATGCAAGAACTTGAATCTGCAGAACATGATGATAAGCCGGAGCAGAATGACAGGACGCGATGGTCAGACATTAAACCAAACAGGGAGAGAGAGGGAGGGGGGGGAGGGGCGACATCTGCTCTCCTCTTTAATGAGTCTCGTCATTATTTTCACTGAACACTCATCAAGCCATGAGCACTTCAGCAAACACATGATGTAGAGGGCATGCCAGATGTAGTAATTCACCGTTAACACCTTCATATAAGCTTATTTCTACATGTCTGTAGGTTTTTAATACTCAAGCACGGAGTGTGTTGCTCAAATTGTAAAGCCGATTTTGAGCTTTGTAAGTAACTGACCCGACAACGCCGCCGCATTAGAAGGGAGATCCGATCATCAAACCACGCGCTCTTGATTCCTCCATCAATTGCATCCATAAATGACAAGATTGCATTACAGATTGCAGAGCGGGCAGAAACAGAAACAATCAAAGAGGTTTTTCAGGAAGACACAGTAACATGTTGAAAGAAATATATTTTTTTATTAACCAATAATCACTTGGTCTATAAATTTCAGAAGAATGATTTTTTGAGCACAAAAAATATTCTGTGGACAGACACACGACCGAACGCATGATCTCCCTGTTCTATACTTATCCCGACGACGATAAGATTCAAAATCGAGAACAGAATCACGAGGAAGAGGAAGAACAATATCCAACTCTTGTCCTGCACAATGAATATAAAAACATTCTCCCAAAGAAGTCATAAAATAAATCGTGTTTCTGGTTTCATCCTGAATGGTGCAGCTCCAACCTCATGTGGCCAAAAAAACGCCAACACACCTTTCTCTCCACCGGTTGGTAAACCTGCTGCATCCAGCAGTAGACCTGCGTCAGCTCTGGAGTGGAAGTGCACCAGCATTCAGAGCCCATTTCTGCTCGAGGCGACAGCAAGAACTACTGACGGTCAGTTAAACACAGAGGCTGTGCGATAGAGTGCTTCTCTGGCTGCGTGTGTGTGGGTGGTGCTCGCAAGGTGTGTGTGCGCGCGACAGGAGGTTGGAGAGCGTGTGGTGGGCGACGGGTCCATCGGCATGAATCAGATGTGGGCAGGTGGTGGCCAGCTTGTTAGCGATGCAGAGTGGGGACAGTAATAGGGAGGGTGGTGTTGGTTGTGCGTGGGCTTGTCGTCTTCCCACCACCTTCTGGGACCACATGCAGGTCGCCGTCAGCAAAAGATGGACGCCCCGCTGTGCCCCTTCCTGCATCTGACTCATCTCCCTTCTGTTTTTGCTGTTATGGTGTGGGTGAAACTAGAGAGCTCAAAGGATCATTTTATTACATCTTGGGACATTGTTTATTGTCGTAATATTCTACTCAACAGACTGTCTGTGTACACGTCCGTTACAGAAGGAATAACCAAATAACATCCGAGAGAGAGAGAGAGAGAGAGAGAGAGAGAGAGAGAGAGAGAGAGAGAGAGAGAGAGAGAGAGAGAGAGAGAGAGAGAGAGAGAGAGAGAGCTAGATGAAGAGGGGTGAGAAGAAAAGGGAGAAGGCCACTTAGCGAAACAGATGGAAGGTGAAGCCACAGCGAGGGGGAGAAGGGAGTCCCGTCTGTTGCCTTCTCACAACAGACGGGACGGATAGAGATGTGACGGCAGCAGCGGATCGATAGATAACGCTGCGAGGAGTGAAGTGCAGCAGCTTTTGCCAAACCAAACTGAGCAGTCACTCAAACCTAATGAGTGTCCCGCCTCCAAACACACAGCAGTTCAAACACCACCTCTACCGCGAGCAATCCACCTCCACACACACGCACGAGAGACTTCAAACGCGGCGCGTGAGCGGCCTCATCCTGCAGACATGCTTCTTTAGCTCATCCATTTAACACACTGCATATCAGATCAAATAGAAGACGCATACGTTGCTCTACATTTCTCTTTTCTGCACACTCTTTTGCCTTCATGGGACACCAATTCCCCGTTTGTTGTCATCAGATGCAAACAGTTGTACCGCTGTTGTCTTTTGTTACATTCCTGAAGCTGCAGTCACAGACACGCCAACTCATTTATAGCTTTGATGAAAACAGGTTGAGCAACAACCAGTGAGGGCAACATCTTTTAGGAGTTACTCAACACTCACCTTTTTTTAGACCCGATTGTAATGTTTCATTTAATGTCATTGTGCCTTCAGTGTGTTTTAAGTTAATTATGATCTTTTCCTAAACTCATGTGACAAGTCTTTGATCACCTTAAATGAACCAAAGACAACCATTAAACAAAGATGTTGAGAGAGGTCAAGCAAGACTATAGAATACAGAGCAACTGTGTCGTTTAACCGGTCTGATGACCCCGATGAAAGCCACAAGCCAAGCTTTCGTCTCAACAATAAAGTTGTTCTGTAAACTACAAGCATCACAAGCATCATTTTGACCTCTTCACACTTTTCACTTCTCCACTTGAAAGTATTAGAAGTTGTGCAGAAACCCTCCCTCTGTATCTACAGACAAAGAAGATGAAGCAGAAAGAACAAGAAAATATATTCCTTTCTGGGAGAAAGCAGCAGAATGCAGACATGAAGCAGTGAGTGGATACAGAGTATGTTTTAGTATGAAGGAGGGATGGTGAAGAGCGGGTGAGGGTGTTGGCGCTGATGCACGCGATCCTCACTTGAGCGGCTCGTCGAAGCGGATGGTGGCGGCGCAGTGGAAGACGACGTTGACGCAGGCGGAGAGCTTCTCGACGTCCTCCGGGCTGATGGCGAGGCCGGGCTGCGTCAGCTCGCTGCTGATGGGGATGATCTTCTGGTGGAAGTCGGGGTCGTCCTCCCGCACTCGGTCGAAAAGCTGCCGGACAGAGAAACACACCGAGAGAAAGAGATAAGTTTACCCGGCAACATCTGCAGCGTTGAAATAATGCAGCGCAACAGACTTTAATGCCACTTATATTTATGCCCATATTGCACACGAGCTGGAGGGGAGATCAGCTGTTAAAGCTGACACATGCATCAACAGCTAAACACTCAAATAGCATGACGGGGAATGCAAATGATCTCAATTCAGTAAACACAGCAAATGTATTCATTTGCATGAAAAGGTAAAGTACAATGTCCGCCGTTTTATTTCATGAAAACATTGAAACAAGTGTTGAAATTAAAAATCATTCATCTTTCATTTGTAGTAAAAAAGAACTGTGGATGTAGCCTAATATAAGGGCGGGAGCTGCTTTCATTTCTTAAAATAAATTGGTCCTTATTTGACTTATTTGATTGACTACAATGAATCTACTGGTGGCACCGAAAGGTCGACTGATGATTTCAATTATTGTTGGTTTCAGCCCGAACTATTAGCAAGGGTGAGGCATACAGATAGAGCACAATACTGATATGCACATCATGATACGGTACACATATTATCACTATTCATAGATCACAAATAACCAAATTTGAATGTGTGTTTCTGCATAAACCGGCAAATTAGATGTCTACCAAATTGATGCTTCTAACATTGTCATAAATCTGTCCTGCTCAGAGAGGCCACTAATTCCAGAGAAGGGAGAGCAATGGCTCTGTACACAGCGATGGCACAATGATCTAATTCATCAGAGTGCAACATTATTCATTCAGCTGAAGGGAAATATGTGTAAATATTTGCACTAATATTTGAAGGGCCTCTGTAGGTGTGACAGATGGGTTGGGATGCACAGGAAAAAACGTGTGCGGACCCACGAGCTTTGCTCGTCAGTGCTGTGAGTCGAAGGCGTCCTCCCTGATGAACGTCAAAGAAAAGAAACGCACTCGCTGTTGTATGCATAACAATCATGCTGTGCACACCAGACAGACATCCAACAGTGTGAGACTGAAAGCACAAGATTAAACGCTTATGTGTGAGGTTTGGTCTGCGAGGAATGATTGTTTTTACAGTTTCCTTGTTTTAAATCGACAATAATCTTTACATTTAAAACTGCTGCATGTTACATTTCAGCACAAGCGAATGGATCATCCCTCAGGTTAAAAAACACTCGTCTAGAACTGCCTGATGACGACGAGCGTGCGAGTACTCGTATGCTCGTGCGCTACATATTCTACACACACACACACACACACACACACACACACACACACACACACACACACACACACACACACACACACACACACACACACACACACACACACACACACACACACACACACCGCTGCCTGACAACCCGGTGCACCCTGCAGAGCGCTCAGCACCCCCTCACCACTGCGCTGTAGAGGGAGACGCTAACCGAAGGCAGCAGAGAAAGTCAGTCAGATGTCACATGGAGTCATGCCTTTCTTTGTGCGGTTCCAATCAGGAGTCGCAAAGAGAAGTGTCGCCAACATGGCTGACGGGAGATGGCACGAGAAGAAGAAAAAGAGGGTGAACGAGAGGGGAAGTGAGGGGATTGGCATCAGAGTGTGTGCGCTGTATGAAATTGCAGCTCTCTGTGTGTGTGTGTGTGTGTGTGTGCGTGCGCGTCAGCTGTCCTAGTAAACAAGAGCACTCTTGCTGCTGAAGAGGACAGATGTTGAATTAAACAGCTGTTCATATTCATGTTCTGCTTAGCCATCATTCTATTGCTTCGTAACGCTGCTCTCCAAATACCCAAACGCCAAGTCCTGATGTAAAGCATGTGATGTCACAACCAAGAACAGTTCCCTACTGGGGGAGAGGGGTGCATGCGATGTTTTCTGCATGACAGTGCAGCACTGGTTTTTTATTATGTAATGCAAAAAGGAGTAGTGCTTTCCCTCCCTGTGCTTGAGGCCACCAGCTTGGCAGTAACAGAGACCTAAATTCTGAATTAACCCCTCCCATATCTCTATATTGATAAGAGGTTTTTGTTAAAAATGTTGTAATATTTGATTTTCTCCAGCCCCGTAAACTTCCCCACTTTACTGGATGATTCACAGAGCTGTTGAAGTCATGCAGTGACCTCAGCTCAACTTCCTCTCGAGGGCGTGTAGCTTGGTAACGCTAAACAAACCACCCAGACATTGGCAGCGGCTTGCATGAAGAGGACGTCTAAAATGCAAACTCCTCCGACAGCCCCGACTATGCTGCCTGTCGCACACCGTATCTGTCAGAGACGCATCAGGTGAAAGAGTTCGTTGTGACAGGGCGCTGTCATAAACCTGCCGAGGCCCTTTTTGGGTTTCACCAGCCGGTCAAATGCTGATCTTACGTGGGGAAAATATTAAATGCCACACATGTGACTCACTCGTGATGTTTGCAACTGCTACCAAGACAAAAAACACACATTTAACACCAGAAACAGCGCAAAGGAAAACCTCCTCAATACTGCAATCGTAGTTGTCATACTGTGTTTAAAATAAGAGCAGGCACAATAAGTTATGATTTAATACGAAGAGTAGCTGGCAATATCATAGGGCTGCCCCCTCAGAGTCAACTAATCTGTTGTTTGGCAACACTGTGACATTCAGCATAAGAAAAACAAAAGACCAAATTGGCCGATTAGCACACTCTGATTTCTTAAGTCCATTTGTCGTGATGCTTTTTTGAATGTTGTGTAAAATGTCAGCAAAGTTGAATTATAGAAAGACCCCGAGGGGAGAAAGTGCATCGTGGTCAAAAGGGTGAATGAGGCCGTTGAATGTGGGCTTCAGAGCGCTCTTTGTTCTGGGCACAAGCAGAGAATGGCATTGTGGGATTGTTCTGTAAAAAGGCTCTTTTCTTGTGCCAGCCTTCCAGCGCTCGCATTGACCGTCACGCCCTTCTCCGAACCCCACGGCCATTCACTCAGCAAGCTGCCTTGTGCGGGAATACAATAGTCCACCAGTTTGCCGCTGCTCAACACACTCTGCAGGGACGGCTGCGGCGATGTTTAACCACGAGTGTTTTCGTAGTCCGTCAGACAGAGTCGTGGCCTTGAACCAGCGCAGATAAAGGTGGTCTGTAAAGTCAGTTCTGTGAATGACTTGTCCTTCGCTTCAGCTGAAGAGGTGGCTTTTACATGCGGCCACCATTTGTCCGTTCTCTGCTCTGGACATCTCTTTCCCTTAGGGCGATATATCTTCCATGCACATTGCTTGAAGCAGCCGTCCGTACGACTTTCTCAGAAACCAAACACTAATGGCACTTTCCTTTCAGCCCAGCAACCCGAGATGCCATTCAAACAGCCTCTCTTCTCACTAACTGCCCTTTAACTGGGCGGCACTCTTTTCACAGCCTCCTTCACGCAGACCTTTCCCCCGAGAGAGAGAAAGGGCATGAAAAGACGCACAGAAACTGTGAGCTAAGTGTTTTGTTTTTCTGTCCAAAGGGTTTATCGTAACAAAATGTCATCGCTGTCGAGTGTTTCGGAGAGGGTCCTCATGAATGAGGGGGGGGTCAGAACGGGACAAAGCGTGAAGCAGAGCTAATGATGGCCGTGCTCTTCACACTTTCAGAGGTGGAAGATGACTCTTTGACAGACTGGAGTATTTTAGCGCCGTTTCAGAAATAATCTCTGTCGATGCTACCGTACCATTTGCTGCTATTGTGTTACTATCATTGTGCTGAATATCTTTGTTCTTTTGATGACTTAAACTGCTTGATCACGGTCGATAATCGGGCATGAGCACAAAAGTCCGTACAACACATTGTGGAGCATGTGGGCAGTCGTCATTAAATCTCAGCGAGGTTTCTCTTTCTCATCTGCAGAACTGACAAGGCTGCAGACTAAAAGAGGGAAGGAAGACATGAGAAAGACAAAGCATGGGAAGGAGGGAGGTAGGGCAGACATGGCTAACCCCTGGGGCCGTCAGCATATTAAGGAGAGAAAAGGTTCATCCCTGTCCCTGCCTCTGCTGCAGTGTCCCAGCGGCGTGAAAACAGATTAAACCAGAAAGAAAAGGCCCAAAACCTCCAGTCTGTGGAGGAAACCGCCTGCCTACAAACCTTGCTTATCTATTGGCGTACGCGAAGAAAACTAATGAATGTAGGTGGAAAAAAATGTAAACTAAATTTGCATGAGGGACCAAGTGTTGTGGTTTATCTTCAGTTAAGCACAGTCTACTAATAGTGTAATATTTCACGAGTGGTCCACTTAAGAGAGACAATCCCGGCTCTACTCTTTATTCAACTCTTTCAACCCTGAACCTCACCGCTTCTTAAGAGCTTGGGGGGGGGGGGAGGGGTGGATCAAGCATTGCATTGAGCAGCTCATCACAGCAAACTAAGGAAACTGGAGGGTTTTCTTGTGTCCGGCTCTGGGCTATCATCGTCCACAACTCGATTGAGAAGATCAATAGGAGCAGAGTAATGAGGTTTCTGGGCTCGGCGTTGGGTATGCCGGTGGCAGACAGTGACCTCATGCCGAGCCAAGGAGACTTTTATTACCCTGCAAGAGCAAACGGACAGCAATGAGACTCGAGGTTGGCGATGGGTACCGCGGGCTTTTCTGTCCTCATTAAACACCACAAGGAACTGAAATGGGATCGAATGGCGAATCAGCTTCTTTTGAGTGTGATTTTTTTAAATATTAGTCTTCTGAAGTCATCTGAAAGAAGTCAAGCCTTCCAGAGAAAAATGTAATTAATAGATGGATGAAAAAGACAAAGTGGTGAGTGTGACATGAATGAGAGCTGTAGGAATGTACATTATGCTGAATTAACCATTTGAGAGCCGCTGTTGTAGCCTGCGATATCTTTTTAATCTTGATCTAACGAACCTGTATTTATCCGCTTGTTCTCCACGTTAAGCCTCAAGTCCTCGTCTCTGCAGGTACAGCAGTGCAAATGAAAGACTACATGACGAGCTGTGATGAAATCCTTTCTCGTGCTGAGGCAACCACAGAGGAACGTGTGGTATTGTGGCCAAAAAGCTCTTGTGTGAACCACTTCCGTTTCACTTTTAGTTTCTTGAGTCCTGACAAGAGAAAGTTTTGTGTCATTGGCTTCAGAGTTTAACTGAAGACAGAGCGGCTGCAGGCTGTCATCTGGATGAACATGATCCTCTCCGATGTGGAGAGCAGCTTCTCATCCGTCCTGCCACCAGGCGGCCCGAAGCCTCCACCAATCTTCTGCCCCGCCCTTTTCCGATACAAAGCAGAGTTTCACTCATTTCGACCCGATCAATAACACCCACACGCACTCAAACACCATCGACCAAAGGCCAAATAATAATGCGAGGACAAGGAACCATGTTTTCTCTACTGCTTTCCTACAGCTGTTTACACACTATTGACTATCCTTTAAGTAAATCCAATACTAAAGTGCCAAAAGACAAAGAAAAAGTGCCCTTTAAAGTCTATTGAAATATGTTTTTGGTTTTCCCAAAAGGCTCCAAATGGCTTTTCCCCCTCCTATAAAAAGTGCCCATAAAGGTGACTTACTTCACTGACTAAAGAGTTCGACAGAGGGCAGACTCTGGATAGTTAAAGCAGGTCTAGGTGTAAGGATTCAACGATACTGACTCAAATATCTGGATCAGGTATCGGTGACAATGTGTATACAATTCCCTCCCATGTTTAAATACTCTACACATTATATACTGGAATTTTAACCAATTTGTTGCTGCATCATAAAGATTTACACTTGTATTTCCTGTTAATTTTTAAGATTTTTTTAGACTGACAGTATGAGAAAAATATAGAAATAAACATATTTTTTCCAGCATGAACCTGAATGCATAAATTCCTAATGTCTCCTCTAAAGGCACGCTCTTGGATCGTCTAAAGAAGAATCTTCATGTCATATTGTAGATATCTGTGGAGCCACAAGCACTGAGCTGTGCTGCAACAGTCCCCTGAAGAACCCAGTCTTCACTTCGCATGTCTCCGCTCCCTTAACGACGTCACCGGGGACGTTTAATGTGCTAATTTGTTTCATAAACTGGAGTCAATTTGCGGCCTAATTAGACGCAAACGCATCGGTCCCACCCCCCTCGCCCCTCTCTCTGGGGAGGAGTTGCAGGGCTATTGGTTGCTTGCCTGTCGCATTGCACGCCACAGATGAGCAGCGAAACCGGCTCACAATGTGCCAGTCTGGCAGCCTGGAGCGCTCCTCAGAGTCCCCGTCTATGAGCGGGACTCGGCTCAGCAAATGACCCGAGTGAAGCCTGAATGAAGGAAGCGGGGTCAGAAATTGGTCCGCTCCTGCTTCAGGATGGAGACGGACGGCGGACGTTAACAGTTCAGGCAGCTCCACAAGTGGAAACGCACACAGCGGAGCTGCCTGTTGGAGCCGGCAGGAATCAATACATCTTGAATATTTATAGCGCTGGAGAGATCACCCGGCTCCTGGACGCACACAAGAGCAAATCAATAGAACAATGTAGCCATGTTGGATCAGAGTGTGATAATGGGCAAAGCATTGACCACCGCGGAGCGCCTCAGCACAGACAGTCAGAGTCCGGCGCAAATGTCTTCCTCTCTGTCGGAGGTTTAGTTGCCTGCAGGTTGAGCCGGTAAAGTGGCTGCTAACAATACAAGAAAGAGCTTTTGTAAAATAGCTTTATAAATAAATAAGAACAAATGCTGATGCCTCCCGACTAAAAGAGCAGCCAACCCTGTAATAACAGAGAAGTGGGCTGTTTTCCCTCAAGGAATTACTCCTGAACCGCTTGTTTAGCAGCGACTACTGCAGGAAAAGAGAAACTTAGAAGGTGAGTAAGTGCAACAGCGCTCGTAGACGCAGTATATAAACACAGTATATGAACCTGCTGTGCATCCGTGTGTCTAACATGCCTCCTACAAACATGCATCCCCTCTCTTGCGGAAGAAATGAAGACATTATTCAGCTCGAAGATGAATATCTGCACTTCCACCAAGATAAAGATGGCATCCGACGAGCGACAACTCACGCTGTCGCTAACAGATTAGTGCACGTCTATTGAAGCTCGCGGGTTTTAAATCATTCCAATAAATGCATTCACAAGCACGCCCTCATCTTTTAACTCCTGCCAACCCTCAGACAAACATAGTGAAGTAGCAGTACAATAGAGATGTAGAGTAGAAGTAGAAGAAGTTGGCTCTTCTCATTTCTTAGTTTGTACATCCCCGATTCGTTTCCTCGCCTCCTCTCCTCGTGTCTTAGTCCCTTTTACCTGATGCATTACACATTTTGGATTCCTGATGCACAAACACACCATTTGTTATCACCATCTGTGGTACAGCTGCCACGACGAACAGCCTGTAAATCAATGATCATTAGTAATTCTCTACTAATGAGAATACACCGCTCCCTTATCCAGGATTCTGCCTTGTAGGCAAATTCCACATGATCCCTTCCCACCAGAAGCGTTCCTCCTCCCGCATCCCCATCTCTCGCAGTCACAGCTCTGGATCAGCAGTGTGAAGATGCTGCACCGACTTACTGGGTTCAAAAGCCCGCTAGTGGGTGGGGGGGGGTGGGGGAGCATGCCACAGAGCAGGAGCGAGGCCTTGTGTACCCAGTGGCCTACTTGTATCAAGTGCCTGACGTGCCATTCAGTGCTCGGCACCGCAGCTAAAAAGGCCGGCAGCCGTCTAAACATTCCCACTGAATCAAAGTAGCCTCCGACCAGGCAGACGGCGCTTCAATGTCAAAGTCGCTGCAGTGGAGATGCACACAGACAATGTGATTCCTATCTGTTCGTCTCTTTTTTTCCTGCCCGGGGCAGCTCCCCTGATTGCATCCTCTGGAAAAAAAAACCCACCATGGGACGGATCAGATGGTACCGTTTCCTAGCAACAGGTGGTGAGAAAGATACTGGCCTGGCTGGAAGGATGGAGAGGAGCGGCTACTCGGGAGACGAAAAAAAACCCCCCACTGTTCCTCCTTCATGGATTATGCCGATTCTGAATCGAATAATACCGACCCGGGGACTCGCATGAATACCAATCGGAGCTCGAGGCTCGGTCATGGAAATTAATGACATCACTTCTGAATGCGGGTCGAGCGCGAGGCAGTTTGTACTTGGAAAACTGTCAAGAGGGGGAGATACTGCAAACGGTGGCAGCGGTTAAATAACATGTTGAAGTGTGTTAAATGCCATCCTCATCCACTGTGAACCCAACTTTCCTTCTGTCTTCCGTTACATCTTTGCAGAGCTCACCAGAAAAAGAAACACAAGTGCTCGAAAGTAGTGAGTAGAGTAATGAATGCAGCACCGAGGGTCAATGGGAGCGGGACAAATAGATGAGAGAGACAGAGAGACAGAGAGAGAGAGAGAGAGAGAAGGGGGAACACGGTGAAAGTGTGATTTTCTTAAGTGTGCCGACAGTTTGAGGCCGACAGCACCCGACCAGAGCAGCTGCTTGTCAGCACGTCAATACGCACCCAATGCTTCGCTCCTCATCGAGTCCAAAATAGTTTTTGGTTGAGTCATGCTTTGCTGCTTGGCCGGATGCAGCTGACTCACACATATTTGGAAGCTCGTCCCCCCCCATCCTCACTCCTCTCCCCTGGTTTTTGTCTTTCTCCCCCTCACCTTCCCTTCCTCCTTTCCTCACCTCCTCTGTCCTGAAACCTTCCTCCACTCACTTTCCACCCTCTTCTTTCTCCCCGGAAGCACTTTCAATAAGAAACCGTCCAGTTCAGTTAACCTTTAACCTGATCAGACTCCTCATTTCGCTCTCCGACGCCTCGCGTCTCGGCTGAAACTCAAACATTATTTCGGGGTCATTAAGTTTGCGTCACCATGGCAACAGCAGCTGCCGCTTGTTTACTCACAGGCAAATTTCCATCGCTCTGTACACACGCGTACAGCTGCAATGCCATTCCAACAACCCTGGATTTGAATGATGATTTGAATCAACAGCCCCACCAGAACACGAAGCCGTAGTTGTTGAAATTGATCAGAATTAGACTTTGAATGCGAAAGTGAAGCTTTATTTAAGCTGCAGATTGTTTTTAATCAGGCCACTAGTCTTTCGCTGCGCACACGGCAGAATACGAAGCTTAGTGATTGGATAATCTCTGCCACAATGCACCTTGGGAGTCGTACTTTGCTTCACTTGCATTGCTATGTACTCAACCTTGAGAAACTAATGTACCGGTAAAGTCCATGTAACTTTGCATGGCTGCAGATGAAGCTGGGTAACAGTGAAGTCAAACACCTTCAGCGCTCACCTTGCACGTCATCATGTCGCTGACCCTCTGCTGCATGGACTGGCCGGCTTTGGGCCTGACCAGGAGGTAGAGGGCTTTGACCGCGGGGCAGGACCTCAGCAGCTTCTCCACCAGCACTTTGCCCATGAAGCCCGTTGCTCCCGTGATCAGCACGTTCTTGCCGGCGTAGTATTCCGGTATGGACGCCATGCTGCCGCCCGGTGTGCAGCTGGAGACGTCCGTCAGTCGGGTCTGTCCGTCTGCTGCCTGCTCTCCCGACCCGCCGAGGTCCCGGTCCTCAGACCGCTCCTGTACAGGAAGCAGGAGGTGGTTTAAATACGGCATCAGGAAGTACTTGTGCGTTGTGAATACACAACCCTATGATGTGATGAAGCGGTTCAGTGAGGAGTCAAACCTGACGTCTCTTTACAAAGGTTGTAAAGAGAAGTTCTGCATGAATGCAATGTTAATGACTTCAGTTTGATGTATATTCGGTGGAGAAAAAAACCCACATTTCAATAAATTCAAAACATGGATCTGCGGTTATCGCTCTGTTCCGACATTCACACTGCCAGGAGACACATCATGCAACTAGTATGCAAATAAGATGAATATTCAAACAGGCGGAGAGAGATTGAGAAATGATTTTGCATTCATTTTGTCATTATCAGGATGTTTATTTACAGAGAAAACAAAGAAAATTCAACTTTGTTCTACAAAATTAGTAAAGCAAAGTTTAAGTCAAGGCTTACACATAAAGAAACCAAGATCCCAGTCACTTCCCCACACACACACACACACCTCTGGTGTGGAACACTGTGACCTTACGTCTCCACAATCGACCCACCACAACAGCACAGGATGTACCACTACAATCACACTACACGCCACTATCCCAATCTTCTATCTGCTCCCACAGTTACACCACGAACGCGTCCGGCTCGTTCTGGAGACGTCGCATGACATCCAGCCGTCGCTGCGTTCGTTCGCGTAATCTCTGTCGTTCCACAAGGTCTCAGGGGAGCTTCTCTCGAAACGCAGCTCGTCCGTGTTGACTCAGGGTTATCCTCGCGATGATGATGAGATGTACATGGCGACGGATCCAAGGCAACATTAGCTGGAGGCCTTGCTGGGGAGCCATAACATTGACGCAACAATCTCCAGCCGTTGACGCGCAGTCAAAATCAAGAATGCCTCAAACAACAGGCTCACACACACACCTGCTAAGATACACCAACTCAAGGTAAAGAGACCCAGACCCACTCTGCGTCATTCCGCCAATGATTCCTGCCACACTCGTTCTACGGCAACTTAATTGGCTCAATCGCTGGTCTAATGGACTGCGCCTGCTTATTTGGGCCAATTCAATACCGTGAACCAGGAGCTGCGTTTGGGTTAAACCGTCAATTCACCTAAGTTACTAAATACATGTTTTCCCTCTTGTCCCCAGTCGTACATTGTGATTGGTTTGATGTGCTCAGGTTGTGAGGTATTCTCACACCTCATCACTACTTTTTGCAGACATGTATATCAGCCCTCTGTCAAACTAGGGCTGCAACTAATGATTATCTTCTTTACTGCTTAATCTGCTAATACATTTGATTAGTGGAGAAAACAATAGTTTGGAGAACAAAAATTGTAAGTTTGTCAAAGTCCAATGTGACACTTTCAAATGTTTCGTTTTGTCCAAACTACAATTAAAGAGAATATTCATGTGACATAACTGCAAGACAAGCAAAAGCAGCAAATGTTATCTTTGCTTTAATTATAATACAATTATGAATGAAAGCAGTTGCCAAAAAAAAAGAAAGTCTGTTGATCAACTCATCAATTCATTGTGTCAACTAGCTCACCGTAATAGTAATAATTTGACTTCCTGCATACAAGAAGAGGACGACGCTGTTGTGGATTTTATTGCAGCTCTTTGTGTAATTTGATGAGCTGCCATTCTTTCAGGATGCGAGAGAGGGGGAGCACACACCGGTGTTGGAGAGGTGCTGATCACGGTGAAAGCACAAGTGTCAGCATTTTCTTTTAAATATTTCATAAATGACCGACGTTTCAACATGACACCTTCTCACTACTCTGAAGAAGACTACGCGTGTGACTATTTCCCTTCACACTTATAGTGTGCTGCCACACACACACACACACACACACACACACACACACACACACACACACACTTCAGGAAATGAGTGGGTGCATGGGAAGTTCATCGCGGCGAGATTATGGTTAAACCCGCTGTCGATGTATCAACACGAGTACTGACAAATACTTGTGGCTGGTTTATCATTCTCACTATTTTGCCCTAAAGTCAGATACTCGACAACGTTCACATCATCAAAACTAACCCACAGGCATCTCTGCTGGGAATATGACAGAAAATATGATAATGTATGATTTAAGATACAATTTGGGGGTGATGAAAAAGTGAACTCGTGAAAGCCAGTTAGGAGTAATGCTGGTATTTGTTAGGGAAGCAGCACAGCTCATTCATAACTATACGGCTTTATACATAGAACAAAGGGGATTTGTATGCGTTAGTCTGAATGCTATATTGTGCTGCCAAACATTTACAGTCTGAGACTTTTATCTTTAATCCCGTTAGACAGTAGCTCTGAGCTCATGTGCGTCTCTGTGATCATTGTGCTGGATGTGTGGGCTAAAAGCTTCGCAAACCACGCTGCCAATGTTGCTGTTCATTTGCGCGTGTGACCATGAAGACGATGCGGCGATACATCACAGGCCTCTCGAAGACAGGATGACAGCTTCCTGTCTCTGGTTGGCATCATCCTCTTTTTTTTTTTTTTTTCCTAAACCAATCATAGGAGCAGCGCAACATTTGCCAACCAGCCACTTCAACAAAAAAAAAAAATAAGGGGCCGACGGTTTAGTTGCAAAATTTTGCACTTGGCAACAAAAGCACAACATTTAGCCAAGACTGCCTCTCGAGCAGCACTTTTAGTGACTCAGTCGAGCTTGTGATTTGTACACAAGATGCGTTTTTTCCCCTCTGCCGTCTGCTTCTTTCATCCTGTCTGCCCCAAAGACAGAAGACGGAAATCAGATCCTCCTGAGCCAAGCCCAGATAACAAAACAGTCTTGTATTAGCTTGCTTTCCTTCCTTCTGTGCTTGCAATATTGAATTACACTCCCTTAAACACACACACACACACAGTCACTGGTGTGCAGTGGAAAAGAGGCGTCACAGAAAAAGAAGGCCACTGAGTTTTACATTTACACAGATTCTGACGGATTAGTTCATCCCTTTAATCTGGATCTATAATTTACAGAGAAGGTAATATCTGCAGATTCAGTACTCCGTATGCAGAGACGGTGAAGTCAAGTTCCTCTGCAGACATTCCGGCTTTGTGCTTCACAGAGATTCCCTGTGGACAGGAGGACGAGAGCAGGGGGCCTGAAAGTCACCGCGGATTAACGCCAGACAATGGAAATGTTCCTGCAGCTGGAACAGTGTTGGAATGGACCCGGCACATATCTAACCTCAGAAGAATGCAGTAGTGGGTGTACACACAACGCCTCTCCTTCTGCCCGTCAGTTCGGCCGATTGTGTCTACGAGCCAACATGGCAACCGGAGCTAAACTGGTTACGTTAAAGAGTCCAGAGGAACTTATTTTTATGTTTTATGAAACAGTCTCATTCCCACCACAGATCCGTCGGCCCTTCAGCATTGAAGTCTTGTATTTTGGGCACAAACATCAGGTTGTCCATCGTCACTACTTTCAGAGATGTCCTCCAATCTCAATTTCTGTTTGCTGTCCCTATATTTTAATATCTTAATGAATCCCAATGGCAGCTGTTACTTTCGAGGACCGGTGGGAATCATTTTCCATTTTTTTCGACACGGCAGCCAGACAGTCGTCCTCGTCAATCATACGCAGAGCGAAGGACAAGCGGAGCGAAGCTCAGACGACGTGTGTCGGCATTAACCTTTCCGCGTTGTCACTGACGGACGAGACGGCGTTCTTTTTACAGTCTGCATTACGACTCGAGAGGAGAAATGTCAAAGCACTGGGCAGCGAGGACGAGCGCTTAAACCTTCAGGGACCAGCCTCTCAGGTTATGAAGCCATCTTGACTGCGTCATCTCATGTTCGGAGATGCTCGAGGCTGAAGAAGTGCGGCTCAGCTGCAGCACTCCGGCCTTATTTCATGCTTCCTTTTCTTTTTGCCTGAGGGTTTTTATTTCCCGTGTTCCTCAAAGCGTCGCTCGGCGGGAGGTCCATGCTGAGTGTCGGAGGCCGGTTGTTTTAAGCCACAGCTCCGCAGCCCCTCTGCTGCCTCCGGCCTTTCCTCACACAAACCCCTCTATTAGTGGGTCAGCAAACATGGAGCTCTACAGCTGCACGCCGGCCAAGACTATTATCAATGGACAAAAGCCGACAGAGGCGGGAGGGGAGGGGGGGGGGGAATGGATAGAGCAAAATGCAGTCAACAATTAAGGCAGCATTAGTCGACTTCAATGCCAGTGCAAAGCAACACAAAGGAGAAGTCAGTGCCTTTCACTGAATAACACAGTGCCAACATTGTAAAATGAATAAAAACAACCTAGAAAGCGGAGTTCAGTGTACTACCAGGCGTTTCTACATCCTGGTGCCTACATGGAGACTTGTGAAAAGACGAGTCCAACTCGTGAACTCAAGCCAGGAGACAGGAAGGTCTCAGGGGGCCAAACACGCCAAACACGTCCTCCCAGAAAGGAAACCACCACCAACACCGTGTCTACACAGGAGGAGGAGCTCCGTCTGCGTACAAAGGGTGCGTTCAGGCCCAGTATCGAGTTGTCGGTCAACCGTCGTTTCGGCACGATGATCATCCACAGCTCCTTCCTGAAGCGGAGCATGAGATGAGAGAGGAAATGAACGAGTCTCGGGTCGGGTAATGACCCGATCACGAGATTAGATTAATGAAATATATGAGCTCCCGGAGGAAAAAGGAGCGGAGTTCATCAGACTTGGTGATACAACTTGTCAAATTGATTGTTTGTCAAGCTCTCAGATTACCAAACATATAGCAGTGATGACAGCGTCAGCAACTCTCTGGCTGCAATAAAGAGATCCGTCCCGGCGTCCACCATGACAACATGTTTCAGAAACAAAATCCGAAATAAGTTCCATTGGGGTTCATCGGAAGGGGCGGGGCTTCACCTCTCTATAGAAACTACAATCCATAAAGATGCATGACTATGAAGCATCTTTCCCAGCATCCTCCAGCTCGACTCCCCCGCTCCAGGAGGTTGTGACACTGGCCCTTTACACAAACACACGTAGATGAACAGCACTTTTAAGGGCTCTTATCCCAGATTGCATTACGGCACAAAAACCAGCACATCTTCTCTACCACTTCATTCCTTTTTTTTTTATGTGGCAGCTAAAGGCCAATCCACAGCCAATCTCATTAGTTCTAATGAGATTGGCTGTGGGCTTCAAGGATTTAAGCAGTGTCTCTTTCATTATTATAATGTTTTGCTGCTCAGTATCAGATATCTGACCACAGGAGTGTGTGTGTGTGTGTGTGTGTGTGTGTGTGAGAGAGCTTATGTTTCGGTGTGTTTGCATACTGGTGCATCAGTGCGTCGTCTACATTATGTCTGATGGCGGAGGGGTTCTGTAATTACACCAGCGGTGTGGGAGTGACAGAGCATCTCTGTGCTGTAACTTTACGCCCGACGCTGACTCAGACGGGCAGCGGCCGGGCCAAGAGGTCACGAACCTGCGCTGTGGTCATCATGTATCAATCCCACGCAGCGCTTTCTTTTGTTAAAATTCTTTGTACAGAAGAGCAGAACGAACGCATGAGGCAGATGTTACTTTTACACAAACCTTCAGGAAAAACTCCAATACAAAGAGAAGAATGACTCATCGATACTAAAGCTCAGTACCCTGGAAATGAAGTGTCTCATTTCCTCACAAAAAGCCTGAAAAGGTAGAAAATACCTAAATATGTGAGCATTGTCCACTCTGGGTCCCAGTTAACTTGGACTTCTGTTAATTTAACTCTTTCCAGTCAATAAACCACAATGTCTCCTAAATAAAGTGTTTAACAGCTTCTTGCACTCACAATCCACTGTTAAAACAACAACAACAATATATCTATATATCTAATAGGACTCTCTCTGGCAGGAGATAAAATATTGAAGACCTTTGTAACGGTAAATAAGACGTCTTCACACCATTTAAAGCACTTTTTAAGGGTAACTGAACTCTGCAGGAAGGTTTTTCATGGTTCTGTTGTGGATCAGGTACAAAGTTTAGACCTCGTATCTAACACGCATTTTAGACAGATGCACCATCTCATGATACGTCCGATATACTGGAAATAATATTGTTAATATTGTGACACTAACAGCCAGCATAGGGGTGAAGGAGTGTTGAATAATAGAGCACTCTCTCCCCTTTGCACAGTCACATTTATCTGCACGAGAGTAAAGCTGCAGCCCCTGTGGTACAATATAAACTCCACGCCCCGCCTTCTAATTCATGACTCGTCCGTGTCTTTGAACAACAACCCGCTCGCTTGCATAGAAACCAATATCTGTGACGGATAATCCGGTATCCGGAGCGAAGATAGATTACAGGCGAACCAGCAGCAGTAAGAGTAATGCACTACTTCACACGCACATTACCCGATAGCTTCACCTCGCGCTGCCCACAGCCGGGTTCATTATTAATGACACGGGAGCTCCGGCGTCAATCGGTGAGCTGTTTGAGTGTCTCATCCATCCTCCCAGTCAGTATGCAGATTAGAGCCGGAGGTGGAAAACAAACTGGTGGTATTTGAACACTAGAAGCATGAACATCCACAGATTATTTCAGATTTCACGCTGCTAGTAGACAAACGCGATACCATCATGATCTTTTTAAGGTTGTTGGGGAAAGTGACACACACACACACACACACACACACACACACACACACACACACACACACACACACACACACACACACACACACACACACACACACACACACACACACACACACACACACAGTTAATGCAAGTAGAGCCGTGTATCTAAGACAAACAAACTTCTCTCTATGATGACCGTGCAGAGTGCTGCTGCTGCCAATATCTGTGAATGAACATATATCTGAGCCAGGAGGACACAGAGTGTGTGTGTGTGTGTGTGTGTGTTTCGGGGAAAAGAGGATGCAAGCAGCTTTGGCTGTCTGCTGGGTGCAAGGCTAGGCGGCGAGATTAAAAAGGAAGGCTGCTCTCTTCCTGGGATTGGAGCGAGGATGTGGTTTTGCAGCGGCCACTTAGCGCCGTAGACCTTCCTGCCGGAGTGACCGATGTGGTCCCAGACGGAGGTAAAACAGGAACTTTTCAATGGAGCGAGATGCCCTTGTGCTTCATTTGAACAGGTGGTAAACATGATTCATTTGGAAATGGCAATACGAGGGTAACTAGAAGAGACATTAATAATGCTGCAACTAATGATTACTGTCAACACCGACTACGTATTCCTATCATTGTTTAGTCTGTTAAAAGTCACCATATAGTGTTCCTAAAGTCTTTATATGGATTATTTGGTCCAATTAACCGTCTAAAACTGAAAGATGTGGAATTAAATCCTGAGAAGCTAAACAGTGAGAATGTTTGATAATTGACTTTATTAACAGATTATCAAAAGTGTTGCTGATGATCAAATGATCACTTAAATTGGGTTAATTACTCATTAATTAAAGGATTTCTGCTGTCAACATTTAGTGAAGTTGCTTTCTTTGACCAGCAGATATTCGAATGACTGACAGAGAAACGCGTCACATGAAAGAAGATGAAACCAGCAAACAGTATTGTTCTTGATGAATGACTTAAAGCCGCATCATCACTATTCTTATTATAACAGTGGATCAAATGCTAATTCTAAGGTGGGAGTCGTAGCTCATAGTGACAAATGATCAACTGTGTACGCTTTAGCGAGTGAGCGTTTAGACATTCCTCTCGGGCGCTGGTGGAGACCAAACCCGAGCTAAAAGAGAGATTTCCAGCAATGGATGTGGATGAAATGGAGAGAAACATCCCAATGAATGCCTCAGTTGCTCCATGTCGGCTGGATGTGTAAACGGGCAACTCTTTGCTGACTCGTGAGCGATAGCAACTTTTGTTTTAGCACAATAAACTAAAAGCAAGATGTAATGGCTGTGACCTACAGTCAAACACATCAGTAGAATAAAAGGCCATACTGCCAACGACAACTTGCTAAAGGGCTTTAGTGAACGCCAGACAACAGCAGGCTATTCACTGCCTTTGATCCGCCTTTACACGGCTCCGTTTAGCGGGAGAGGCTGCCTTTATCTCGTCTGCATCTGTATGATGCATTGTGTTGCCAATAAGCTGCTGCTCTCTCGCTTCTGTTCCACTAATCAGGAAATACCCTGCTCGATATTTACGCTCAGGTCTCAAGGAAAGAAAAGAGCGACAAGTCTGAGGAGGAAGACGTGCGTGGCGGCCATTCCGACGATGCACTGGAGGGCTGGGCGTTCGTCCAAAAAGCCCCAGACACAGACAGCCAGGTTGGGCCAGCCTGCTGCCACAAGCATCACTAATGGGTTCCAAGACAAACATCACTCCAAATGAGCCTCAGAGGCGTGTTGCTTTAAAAAGGACAAAACCTTGAGTTGTGGCTTAAAGGACAAACGGCATCGAGTGAATTCGAGAGAAGAATTGTAAACGTTTCCGTCTTAAAGCAGCTAAACATGACGGCTTCGAGCGTTCAGTTGGCCGGTTGCAGCCTCATATGATGGAGAACATTGTTTTGTCTTCGTTCACATCCCCAAACAAAATGTACAAACAGTAAAAAGTCTTTCCAACGGTTCAAAATGAGGAACTTTGTGTTCATTCTTGGTGTCGTATTCACCAAGCGTCCACAACAGATCCTGTAACAGCAAGAGCAGCTTTAACTGCCATAGCAAGGTCAGCGATAGAGAGGATGCATTAGCAGATAATATATGTGCGGCGTGACCTCATTATGCAGTCAACAGAAAATCTCTTTTCATTTTCAAAAGACCAAAAGAAGAAAAAAGGGACACGCTTCCTGGAAAAAGTTAAACTTTTGCTGAAATGGTAAAACAATTATCAGCAACACTATTCATCCCGTACAAGAAACCACCAGAAACCCAACCTGCTCATTCTATCGACTCGGAGCATCTCCTCTCTCCTGAACGCACACAACGACAGATAAGAGGAATCCATTTTCATGCCGAAGCACGTAACACAATGCAGACTGAGCTACTCGTGAAAGTATTGCAACATCTATATATGTGCAGTATTACAAACTAGATCATATTCTGGGGAAACATTTTTTTCCTCCATTGTAAAAAATAGCGCGTTATGAGATTTCAGACGCAGCCAAAGACTCCAGACTCTTTGTTTTCACTCAAGTAGGAATTCAACGGGTGTCTTCTGGATTGCCACTTTCACCGAGCAACCTCCGCCTCTCGCCTCGCTGCTCTCACACAGTCGACCCTCCTGTGTCCAAGTCCGTGTACCCATGTGTGCAAAGACGCCCGAGGCCTCGGTGTCGATTTCTCGCTTACTGAGTTGCATCAAGTCTTGAGTTGCATCAACCACCTGCAGAATCATGTTTCTGGAGACGCTAGAACAGATCACGCTCACCAAGAAAGTGAAGTCGCAACAACCTCCAGCTCGTCACAGAGTGAAACAGTCACTCTGGGTAGACGTAATAATAGAGACGCGTGTCCAACTCTCTTTGTTAAGAAGCTGAAAACATGCAGAGACTCTCGTTTGGTCCTTTCAGATCAAACAGTGTCCTCTTTAAAAGGACCGTCCTCAGGGTGACCCACACTCTCCCTCCCTCTCTTGGCCCCGTTTCTCCTGCTCGTTCATCCTCACCGTCCACAGACTTTTGCTGATTCAAACCGACCCGGACCTCCCACGAGAAACAACCACAGGTGCACAGGCGCACCGCTCCTTCCTCACCGCTGGCCTGGCACAGCCGACTGCTAAACTGTGTGCTACTTTTAGCTGATTTAGCTTTCATACCTTTTTTTTTATTCAACACCTGTTTTCTATTTACTGAGTGTGTTTCTCTTAAATTGCAACATTTATAATTCATGCACAAGAGCCGTTTGGCTCTCCGGCACCGGTTTGACTGGCACGACGACGAGGTAAACACAGACGGAACCGTCCTGTTGTGACAGTGTTTCCACATTTGCAAGTTGCAGTGTTGTTTGTGAAGCTGCTGCCACGCTGCTGCCACTAAAGTGGGAATGCCAAAGCAAGCAATGTGAACGAGGAGACAATGTAGCGAAACAGCTCAAGAGACGGCTGCAAAACACCCATCAGCCTACGAGCTAATGTTAGCATGCTGAAGTAACAATGTTAGAGAAGCATCGACCTCGAGACAAGGAAAACCGGACGTGCAAATATGCCGAACATTTCCATGTTTTAGGACTCATTCCTGCAGAGCTCTTAGAGGACCTTGCACACGAATGTTAGCATGATGATGTCAGCGTTCAGCTGAGCTGTGCCACGATGAAGGCCGACAATCACACTCGTCCCAATGCTGCATTTCTTGGTAGAAAGCTTAAATGTCACAGAGACTTTTAAGCTGATGACATTTCCTTTCAGTTGATCTTCGAGGACTCGGCCGGTTTGATTGAAGGATAGAACCTCAGGCTAGAGAAAGGTTTGGGTTTCTCTCCTCCTCCACACACACACACTTGGACCGACAATATAAAAGGGGATTAGCATCCTATCAGTGGTTGTTCATCCGCTGAGGAGGAAGCGCACTGCAAAGCCCTCACCCAAAGACCACATCCTCAGTCACGCCACACGGCTTCTCTCAAACTGTGAGCAACAAGTGGACGCGGAGATGCAAAGGAGGAAAACACGCTCCCACGCTGCTCTCCCATCATGCCTCTGCACTCAGTCACCGTGACGACTCTCTGTGGTATGGAAACGCTCAGAGGAGGAGGACTGGATTCAGCATTTCAAAGATGTATTAAGTCCTGCAACAAGGATGAAGAAAGAACTGAGGTGTGGCTGGAGGTGAGAGAGACAAGATAGGGACTTTCTAAAAAATAAAAAACAACCTTTGTTATGAAATCAAACACCTTTAAACTCCTCAGGAGAGTGAAGGAAGTCGGGTTGGGAATAAACGGCTCTCTGGCAGCATGTGATCGCTCTTAGTGCGGCTATAAATACATAAATGAGCACACATTCACCAACATGTGTGACCACTTCCCTAACGCTTATCTGAGAGCAAAATATAGGTCGTCGTCCCGCGATGATAATTAGAGCTCTATATTTGTGATCCTGATTTAGAAATCAGCTGGAGACACTCGTAGCCGACAGGTTGACGATCGCGCATCAAAACACACTTTTTCAGTTATGTACAATGTGATGGACTGATGTTTCATGTTGGGGTTTTCTAAATTAAAAAGGTAAAGTTTTAGTAGTTTTATAACTTGACATGCAGTTCTACTTCATCTGAGATTGATTTGACAGACTATACTGGCTTAATGTGTGTGAATGGATTATAATATTTTGAGTCATTTTTCATGCAAAAATGGCAAATATTGTCCAGGTCCAGTTCTCAAAAGTCAGCATTTGGTGCTTTTGTCTGTTTGACATCATTGTGAACTGAATATTTTATGGTTTTGTAACGTGGATCATTTTAACAACATACAAAACGATTAAATCAAGAATATAATCAATATCGAAAATAAGTGTTAGTTGCAGCTCTACTTCAAAAATCACACAATAAAGCAATTAATGCCACTTTTAACCGTCATTTTTGTTCAGATTTTTCCTGATTATATTTCAGTTTGGATGGACATGACACCCTTGTACCCTAAACAGGAATGGGTGGTATGGTATGACACCAGCTAGATAGGGAAGTATGCAGCAGACTACAGTAGAGTTGATCTTCCATCATCAAAAGTGTAACAATAGAACTCGGTAGACATACAGGACTGACTGCTCTGATGGGAGGCAACGTTCTGTTTCAAGCTCTTAAAAAGCCCACACGTTCTCTGTGAGGGCATTTCTGATCTGGAAACTACATCAGCCAGGAGATTCAAACGCCTCCACATGGCGCGCGCACGCGCAAACGCACACACACACACACACACAGTGGAAATGACAGAGAGGGGGGGGGGGTCAGTGGCTTTGTTTCCCGGTTGTAATTATGTCTCATATTTCTACGCAAGCATTGTTATTCATTCACAGCTAAAAGGGTGATGTAACGAAATGGACATGTTCACAAATCCGTGCCAGCGCTCTTCATCTGATACAGTCCAAAAACAAATATTGTTATAATACATCTTCCGGTCAGACCTTTCAGAATAAAACAACCAAAAAAAAAAAAAGGTGAAGGAAGAGGGGAAAAGCACCAACAATAAGATCGATTAGACTGACAGCTATTTTGTTTGGGCTACAACAACTAAACAGTTTATTTTCTGTCAATTAATCGACTACTTTTTTCTTTCAAACCGAACGTAAGAGAATAGAAACGGTTTTGATATTTTGGTTTGAGCCTTTGAAGGAGGACACTGGTACTTTTGGGTGAAAGTCATATTTGATGGAGTCTAATAGTGTTGAAAACTTCTCATGTCCAGGATGTTAAAAGAGCCGAAGGCTCAAAGTTTAAGCAAAGCCTGGCAACGTCATGAATCCAGCGTTGCTTTCAAGCCACTTTACAAGTACTCTAATTTGGGTGATGGGGACAAATACAGTCAAATTCAAAGGGTCTTCTTGTAAAATAGTTCATGTGTGACAGCATGTGGTTTTATTTTTAAATGCAATATTTCTCGTGCTTTTCTTTTGAAGGCCACAGCTCCGTACTTCCTGTGTCGGCTGCTGGCGTTAGCGCAGCTGCTCCACGCTGACTGTGGCGCGAGCGGTGCTACCCCGCCGCCCTGCTGTCAGAGGCGGCAACAGTTCCGCGCTAACTGCCTTCTCTCTCTCTCGTTACACAACTCCCACGTTCAGACTGAAACAAACGAATAATAAAAGAGATAAAAACACTACATTTACCAACTGACTGGAGCTCGGGAGACGTCAGCCCCGGCGTGTTGATGCCCAGACAGACTACACAGCCGACAGAACCCGGCGAAAGATGCTCCGTGCAAGCGGCGTGCCACGACACATCTCTGCTCCCCAAAATCCACACTCAAATCCCGATAAACAAAACTAAAGACACACAATCCTTCTTACCGTAGACATGGGCTTGGTGCGCTCCTCTTGCGGCTTTGTGAGAGACGCTGTGCGGTGCGCGGCAGCTGCGGACTCTCTGCCTCCTCCCACCGGGCCGCCTCTGGGCTCTGGCTGAAGCTGGCTGCTGAAATACTTCCACGGGTCCGCTGACCGCCTGTCTGTCCTACAGCCTACAGCTCTCACACACGATGCGAGACACCGAGTGGGCAGGGCGCGTCACCCTGCCCGTGGGCCCTCCCCTCGTCCCCGCCGGTACACGCCGTTCTGTGGGGTGCGGAGCGAGCGTCACGCCAAATTTCATGTTCCAAAACAAATCTAGGAAGTTAACGCGGCTTACTGGATGTAGAGTCGTTGGAAAGCGATTTAAAGGGAAATTTCTCTCTGAATCACCAGAATATTAAAGTCGGCAAATGCCAAACACACATTTAAATGCATTATGTCACTGAAATATAACGTTTGAATGCTTTACAAGACAAAATACAGTGAGCTTTTGACAGTAAGACATAGACTTATCTTATCCTGGGGCCTGAAGAATGCAGGATGATGATGGGTGAGCAAAATTATGAATTAAATCGAACCCAATTCCTAATTAATAAAGCAAAACCTTGTATCATAATCCTTCTGGTATCCAATACAATGATTGTAGCCGGTGAATAATCTCCCCAAAAATGTGTTGTGACCTGACACACTGCCAATTTGACCTTTTGTTTCCAGAGGAGCATAAATCCGGACATGAACAATCAATACAATCGGATAAAGACCGGGACATGTTCCATGTTCACTCACTGATGTGATCAGCTTTACGCGCCTCTAAATTATTCCTAACAGTACACGATTTATCTCCCGACATAAAACCTATTGATCGCTGTTAAACTGAAAGACCCATTGTTCATTCTGCAGCTAACCCATCATGTGAGGGCAGGCCCTTTCTATTGACACCCACGTAAAACAACACGCACGGCAGATCATTCGCTTCCCTGGTTGCAGAACAGGGAGTTGGTGCAATTACTTCTCAGTCCTGTGGCTCTGATTGTGACTCAGTCACAGTTTCACTGCACATAGCTGAAGGGCAGTTTGCTTTTTTCGCTACAGCTGCACAGCAACACTATCACTCCCGATCAGCTGTGAAACAATACAAGGTGACACACCTCAAGAACAGGTTGCATGCATGCGTGCGTGGCAACAACGAGGTGACTGCACCCTGGGCCAGGACAACCCCCTCAGCAGCTTCTGCAGGTATAGTCTTGTTGTGCAACATGTTATTTGTGGTCCTTTAAATGTTTGTTTTCCTCAGAGGCCCTTTGCAACCACCCCAACAGGATCCAGGCTGAATGCGTTTGCTGAATGCAGGAATGTTTAACCTAAAAGTCACGGCTGACACACTGTATGCATTATATCATTTAACAGTGAGGGCTGTGATCCATCCAAACTGGGTTTCAGCGTCACCGAGCATGAAATGGACTTTCTAAAACCGGTGCTGCTCCCAAATGAGTTGATTATCTTTTTTCTCTGTAAATCTTGCTAACTAAGGACGAGGGAATAGACCTCTCGTGTTCAGCTCATCTGGCCTCACACACAGTGAGATACAGAGGAATCTGCTTATGCAGCTAAACATTTGCTTGCTCGCCTCAGGTAAAAAAGCATCACTCCCGGCTGAGGTGAGGCAATTCGAGACCTAGATGCTGAAACCCTTCTTCAGGTGCTGTCGAAGATATTTTTGTTTTTGTGCAAGACAAAAAAAGTCTTCTTGAAGGATGAACTCATTGCACTTTGTGTCATCTCTGCAGTGCAGTTATTTCCCTGGCAGTATGTTCTGTTCTGTGCACATTGCTGTCAGATGCAACTGGGATTTGAGCCATACGGGTAAATTGTCATTTGTGCCGCTTAGATGAACAGCTTCACCTCGTAAAGCTGTCATATAACCCCCTGGCCCTCATGCGTGTGCGTCTGATTTGAGCACAGCAACGTTTTAAACTGGGAGTTATTTCCTGTGAGTGCCGTTTGATAAACGAGTCAGAGGTCGTTCTTCAACTCTTAACGGGCTCAGTGTCTCTTCAGAGAGAGCAGAGCAGTCGGCACTGAGCTCGATGGAGACGTTGAGTGCAGCTCTGGATTGATTCTCCCCTGTGGAGGATACAGGCAGCATCCAGCTGGCAGCAGGCCGCCCCGACCAGCGCTGCCTCTGCAGGAGAGCTCGTTCTCCGGGCTAGAGGTATATCATTAAATATCATCATTTACTGTGTATGCAGTATTGAAACGTCACACTGGATGATAAAAGCCCTGTGACATTGTGTAAGAGGAAATGTCTGACTAATAACTTCATGTAAATTCAACAATGATGAAACCAAACAGCAAGGAAATATATGCCTGATCAATGCTGCCCTCTAGTGGAGATTTGGAGAATGTGCACACAAAGTATGAAACATTGGATTTTCTATTCAACGTGCATCAGAGTGACAATTAGTAGTTATATTTTGTGCGTTTAAATGTGTTTTTACGTATGTATATACAAACCAAATACCTCCTTGAGAAAATCAAGTCATTCAGGCCATTTCCTTAAGTATTATCCTCTATAATTCACCTGGTTTACCAGATGCCCCCATGTGGCCAAATAGTGACACTACAACAGTACAAACAGAAGAAGCTCACAAGGAGTTAAAAATAACTTCCTGACAATCTTTGTGTATTTCCTTAGAAAAACACAAAACACTGCTCACGACGTATATTTTTCCCCCTTGACCAGCAAAACTATGTTCGCTGATGAAGGCCATGACAATCACCTGAAAGTGATCTCGTAAGCAGACCTTAAATTAAAGGGGCACTCCACAGATTTTACACATGAAGGTCAGTTCCCCCTCAGTGAGTCCACTACTTTTAGTCTAGTTTAGAACACATCACAGTGAGTAATAAGCAGTGTATATATGTATAAATTGCTAATAAGTGCTGAACAGGGGAGATACAGCAAAGCCGTACCCGTCTATGTGACCTGCTTTAACTCAGACACCCTTAATAATGAATCACACAGCCGCACGTCCTAAATAAATCTTTCACGTCGTGTCAAGAGCTTCTTTTATTTTGACAGCGTTTCAGAATATCATACAGGTAAACAAGATTTTTGCAAAAGTTAATATATCCATAGTGTTGCATTTCATAAAAATAGTTGCTCCACTTACAGTCTTTGTGACCATCGATAGTACACGGAGTCATATTCATAGAGATATTTCTTCAGGGTCTATACACTGCTATAACACTACACAGTGATACTGAGCCGCTTGGGGGGGGGGGGGGGGACTTTATAGTGCTGTTAGTTCAACACACACTTTGTTTTTTTCCACCTCTAGATGTTTTTTTGTTGCTTTCCGTAGCAAACTACTTACAATGTGGCTGAATGGAGACAGCTCAGATGTGGGAAGCAGTGAGTTGTGCAAAGGTGGAGCAAACATACGCACGGTTTCTTTTTTCTCTGCTTCAAACATAAAATGAAGAAGAAGTCCAGTCAGACGGATGTAACGACGTACGTCTGGGCCTCGTGTGGTGCCGCTGCCCCCTGCACACCCTCTCAAAGTGACTGAAGGTCTGAGCTGTTTGTGCCTGGCTGATGATTTTTTTTCTCCGCCTTAATAATTCCCAAAGCGTCTGAGAGAGATTGTGCTTTAAAGTCAGCCCGCTCATTCATTGTGTAATTACGGCTCACAATGGCAAACATAATGACCGGTCTCCCTTTGCTCTTTCATTCCTTAAACACTGTTTGCACTTCTCTCAGCAGCGGCGGAGGAGGAAACCTTTGTTCTGGTGTTGTGGCTCTTTTCTCTCTCCTGTTGATGTCGTCTCATTCAGAGGGGAAAGATTGCCAGGCAATTTTCACATCTGCAGAGAGGATACGGATGCTGTGAAAAGATTTGTCGATCTCGAAATTGACAGTTTGCGTAAAAAAAACCCAAAAAAACCCTGCCCCGAACATCAAGTGTTCAATCACAGCTTAGCAACTGTAACTAGGCACTGCAGACCTGCAGAGCTTTTTGGGGATGCAAGCCGTGTGCAACGCTCAGCAAAGCAGAGTTTAAGAGTTTTACCTTTTTGAGCATTTCCAAAACTGAAATCACAGGAGCTGGAGAGAGCTAGTGAGCAGGACATGCTAACACCTGCAGCATGTCCTGCTCACTAGTTCACTCGCTGGTTAATTCTCCTGCACATCTGTTGATTTGATTAATTAAGTTCACAGCCCAGCATCACCTGAGAGCGTTACCAGCTTCTTCACCGAGTCCTCATCCTAAAAGACCTTTACAAACAACCACACGGTGTTATTCAGACTCAAATAACTGATCTTACCTTGTTTATTATCATATCTAATGAGTTCTTCTTTGCAATAAGTAGATCAACTGGTGAGGATGCTAACTTCTTGCCTGGGATATGTAGCTTGGCCCTCTTTTAGCTCAACTCCATGAATGTAGCATCAAGTGGATATTTAAGACTGACTTGTTTTAAAATGAGTCAGCTAGAAATGTCAGAGAGTCGTCCGGAGACAACTCTTATTATCGAGAACGCGACATGTGATCAGTGACCGTCGTCCCTTCAGCCGACACCAGCTGGAGACGAGACGCTGCTTTTGTTTACTTCAGTCTGAAATCAAGGACTCTTTGTTTCAAATCTCACTGAGACTTTGAGGAGTAAATCTTCCTCCCTTGTGCCAGAATAGAAAGCCTGACAAGCAGCAGTATCTCGGGGGGGGGGGGGGGGGGGGGGCTGAGCGAAATGTCAATGGACAGGTTGTATAAAAATGTAAAACTTCACATTGAAGCCAAAGCGCCCTGCATCTCATCCACAGGGAGCTAAGACTTAAAACAAGCCAGACCTGTTCTCTGGAAACAATAGAAACGCTTCGTTTTCTAATCGACTGCATCGGTTCATCAGGTCAAAGGTTGTTAGACGAGCAAGCTTCAGACGAAGTGAGATCGATATCAGATTTGAGTTTGTTTTGGACTTTGGGTGCATCTCTTATGAGACTCTTCATGGAAACGACTAAAGTCAGAACTCATCAAGAAACCAGCAATGACAACGAGACTGAAGTGAAGCACATGTAGACCACCGATCGCTCCGTCAATGGACTTATTTCCACACGCAAGCTTGTGAAACAAATCCTATATTTCACCGTAACACACTCGTATCTGAAAAAATACAGTTTATTATTGATATCTGTGAAGTGGATGTGGTATAGCAGCCTGTTTCGACCCTCTTAAGTGGTTTGGAGTTGAACCTTTTGACTTAAAAGCCAACCTCTCTGTCAGTCTAAGGCACTCTCTGCCCGTCGGTCGGTACCACGCGAGCGCCTTCTCTCGCCGTCCGGCCGGACACCACCGCCGCCAGCGGATCGCTTGTTGTTCGTTAAGCACAGAAATGAGAAAAAAATGGATTGGCATGACACCCCCGCTGAACTCGGGATGATTCAAGCGCAGAAAGATCGTGAAGTCAACCGCAGCAGCAGCAGCAGACCTGCCGAGACCCCACACTGTAATCACAGGGCTGAACGGGAGAGTAGAAAAGAGGAGCCGTCGGCGTGGTGGAAGTTCTGGTCCGCGTGGCGCCGTTTGGCTCGTCTAAGCATCGGACTAGAGTTTCCATCCAGGCCGCTTAAAAGGTGATCTTATTTACAAAAATGATCCCACATATTCACTATAATATATCTATGTCTGTAATCATCCGACGGATTATTCAAGATGGATTCAGGCCCATTCAGTCTCTGTTAAGGCAAAGTTCTGTTGAGTTCATCTCGGCTGTCACTCTTTGATCCATTCGCTCTCGTCAAAAAACAGGCAAACCTTCTTTTCAACATTCCATTTCATAAAACAAGACTCCGTCGTGGAGAGAGACAGAGATGCAGTCGACAGCTGCTTCCTGTCCGGTGTTTTGTGTTTGCATGTTTTGTCCCCCAGTTCTGCTCGGGGGGGGGGGGGGGGGGGGGGGGTCAGAATATAGTTCTTTTAAAGTTTGCGTCCCTTGAACACACATTCTGCTTGCTCTTCCATTACTTTTTTTTAAAAAGTGGATGATTTTCCAGTTCTTAAGGTGGTGGGTGTAAAATATTTCTCAAAATAATTTAGAGTACAGTATCATAAATAAAACTCTAAAAACACGTGGTCCAGATCACCCTGTCCCCCCTTTGGTCCTGGCTCTGGGAGAACGGGATGGAGGGGGTTGGGGGGTTGGGGGTTGGGGGGGAATGAAGGAGCACAGGAAGGTGTGGTGGTTTCGTCCAGATGTGGCCGCTGCATTCTGCTGGAGCCGCCGTGTTACCTGCTCAGCGTGGACGTGCCCGTGCGCAGTGTGCTGGGCAGCTTGTCTGATCCGGGGATCTTCCAAGGCCCGGGAGAGACCGTGGCCTTCCTCCCCGCCGCGCTGCCGGCCGTGCTCTTGCTGGGCAGGCTGGGCCGGCTCTCTCCCAGGCCCCTGTCCGGCTCCCTGGGCCTGGTCCTGCTCAGCTCCGAGTCCACCTGCTGCTGCTGCCCACCGCCGTACCGGTCCACGTCTGTGACGCTGTTCCCGTTGGTGTGCGGGAGCTTGGAGCTGCTGGTAGATTCGGTGGATTCTCTGTCGTCACCGGTACTTCTCTCCTTGGACATCCCTCTGGTGCTCCTGGAAGGTTTGGGCTCCCCGCTCTGCCCCTCCTTGCCCACTTCCCCCTCGGTAGTGGGCTGGACTCTGTGTCCCACGTGGGTGGACCTGCCACCCTCCTTCTTGGCTCTGCCGCTCCCGCCGGTTGAAGCCGCTCTCCTCCCCTGGCCGATCGGATCCGGACTCAGCAGCTCGGCCTTCTGGGGGCTCTTCGAGCGCTCCGTCCTGCTGTCTCGTGCCACCGGGTCTCGCGGGACGTCCAGAGGCGGCAGGTGAGGCGGGTCGGGGGCCAGATGAGATGAAGGCGATGGCATGGAAAGGCTGTCGATGGGAGGGGCTACTTCCGACAGGCTTGGGGAGGCTGAAGGGCGAGCATCCCATGGGACGGCATTATCTGGAGCACACACACACACACACACACACAGTCAATGTGGAAACCACACACGCCGTCTGCTTAAAAGCTTGCGCGCATGCAACCGCACAACCAAACACTACATCAAAACAAACACAATAAACGCAGCAATCGTTCCTATTCTACGAGCTAAAAGCACTAAAGTAAATTCCAGAGCAGCGCTACAACCGCCTTCCGAGCGTGTCACAGGGCGACACTACTTTTAGACAACATCAATCTGCCTCCCATAGCTCTCCTTAGAGCCCCGGACAATCTAAAACCGTGGCGGAAAATCGAAAACCGGTTTAATGAAATGGATGATGTGCCCAATAGGGTGGTGCTGAGAAACCTCGGGCCAGAGCGTCTCTCTCTCTCGCTTTTTCTCTCTCTCTCTCTCTCTCTTAAGTCTGTTTCCAGCACAGCAGCTGCAGTGCATCTACAGCGCGCTCCTCCACAACTCTCCACTCTCACGGACTGTTAGCTTCCGTCTCTGCACCGATGGGTCTCGGTCCCTCGGCCATCAGTCATTTTCAGCGGGCTCGGCGTGGGTTCAGAGGCGAGGCCGGCTACACCGGCGCCACGAGACCCAATTATGAGCAGACTCCCATGCAGCGCTGGAGCACATTAGATCCTGGACTAAGAGGGAGAGCGAGAGAACCTGCATCTCCTACAGTACGCCTGCTACAGAGGGCTCTACATGTGTGTTCATCACATGCTGTGTTAAAGCTCTGGTCTGCTTTCGTTTCTGCCGAGTCACCGTAACACAAACTGCAATATGTAAATGTGTTCTTTGTTCGAGAGGCATAAAAGACGCGGGCTTGTTCTCATCATTATTTTAAACCTGCACTAAGCCACTTGGAGTGCAAACACTGTGAACCCAACACAGACAAATCTTCACCGTATAGGTTTAAATGGGGGAATTAAAAAGTGAAACACTTGTCTAATTACATTGCAGCAGACACAGAGCAGCATTAGCATTCATCCGGAGTCACGTTTGTGTCCGTCTGATGAATGTGAATCCAATATTCGCTCTCCGCGTTCACGCCAATGTTCCAATATCCAATATTTACTCACTCCTGAGGGAAATATGTGTCTCTTTGCTAAATGCTCCGCCGTGTTCATTAGAGAATCGCTAACTTTGTCTGTCTGCTGTTTGCTGCTGGAACAGCTGCCTGCTGTGACAGAAACAACTTTATTGAGATAGATGGAGTGAAACAAAACAACCCCAATCATGAGCGACATAGAATGTGATTACGGCAACTTTAAAACACTTCTATAAAGTTGTCTTTTTGTTTCCATTTCCAAAAACAATCGTGTCCTTAAGTCAATTTACTGTTCATAGAAAGAGCTGAACTACCCGCCAGTGATTCTGTGGCTGTGAGAGAAGACGGAGACTGTTACTCTGTAATCTGGGTTTGGGCTTGAGAACGTTTTTAATGGGAAGTGTGCCTGAGAAACTGTTGGCATTGAGTGGGCGTTTACCTGGAACAGAAGGTCTGACGAGAGATGAAAGTCACGGAAGGTAACGATATTTTGAATGAACTTAGAGCCCTGGAAATAAAACAGACTTTTATAGAAAACCCCATCACAGAGAACATGTGAGGGTTTCTATTTCTAAATCCTAGAGCCTGACTGGCTTCTCCTCTGATCACACATGTCACTTATTATGGGATGTCATCCTTTAGTTTGCCGGAGTGTCACTTTAATATAAGTAGCAAAAAACTTCTACTATGTTGCTTCTCAGGCCCTTTGATAAATATGCGCTGCAGATCTAACACACAATAGAGGCACAAAAACACACACACACACACACACACACACAAGGCACACCATAATATTCATGCACATGCCAGACACCACGTTTTTATGCCAAACATATTTTTCTACTTGGTTTTGCATTCAGCTGTTCTAAAACAACAACCTGAGACTGAACTAACTTGCTCCTCTGAACATCAGCATGCTGACGTTTTAAATAGCTCGATTAATCACCAGAGAGGATTTGCATAACCTTCCAAGTATGGATATGAAATAAGAGCTGAGGAAATGCTGAATCGAGCGCCCACAGAACAGACCGAGTGGGTTCAAATGTTGCCTCTGCTTTTAGGGGGGGGGGGGGGGGGGACTCAACACCTCTCTAATGATGGAGGACTGTGTCTTCTGGCTGACCACAGTAAGACTCCCTGTGTGCACATTTCAAGGCTGTAGAAGCACCTCAGGGCAAGTGTTACAAAAGCTCTCCACACGGAGAGATTAAATCCCCCGGCCCGGAAGAACAGGGCCAACACGGGGGAACACCATCATACTCTATTTCCTGTGTTTAAGTGCTGGAAGGTGACTGCCGAGGCCAAGCGCTGATGAATGTGCATCACTGGGGGGCTTTGGTGTCGCGGCGTTCCCCTGAAAGGTCTTTCTCTCTGCTGGGAGGAGCTTTATTACCCCGCGGTGTCACCAGAACAAATCCCCCCCCCCCCCCCACGCCCAGTTCGTGCCGCGTTGAGGTTTCACCGGGTAAATAATCTGCCGAAATATTTCACGTTCATCTCCTCTGGCTGACTGTTTTTTTGGGGGGGCCTGTCCTGTAGGTAGCTGTTGATTTATCTGCTGAGTTATGTTCACTGACTTTACAACCTCCTGGCGCTCGAAGCCCTTTCTGTTGATTATTTCTGAAGGAAAAAAAAGTCAAATCTTCAACCGCACAGGGTGTCCAAGGTTATAAAGTAAGTGAGTAAGTAAGTGCATCCTCAACAGGCGGTTACAGCAAAACAACACACAAAACCACAGCACAGAAAGCCAGGGTTACGTGAAGAGAAAAGCATTGGTATGATCACAAACCGTGTCTTTAGAGGGGCCCATTAGGAAGAAATAGGGGGAGCCATGCTTGTCACTTTTCATGCACATGGAGAGACTGGAAGATACCATTCCTATAGAAGGGGAAGTAACAACCTAGACCAATCAATTAGTGATGGGTCACTGGAATGGACAGAAGATAAACTGATGTTAGTCAAGATAGAAGAGACATATGATTAGTTGATTTAACAGCATAGTGAAATACAGAACACAGAGTCGATAAAGACAGAAGATCTGACGTGACGCATGCTGGAATAATGTTATCAAGAGGTAAAGACAGAGAACAAAGTACAGTCTATGAGTTACAAGAGAGGTAAGAAATGATCCTGAAGACAGAGAGAGCTGATGTGGACCTCTGCGTGGATACTTACCGTACTCTGGGACCTGCCCCGTGCCCCTCTTCAGGAGAAGACGGACACGCCGGCCCCCGGACTTGATCAGCTCGATGGCCCGGGCGTGGGTCATGTTCTGGGTGCTCTCTCCATTGATCTCAATGATTTGGTCCCCGACCTGGACGTCAGGAAGTGTGTGACAAGAGGACGAAAGAAGTTGTAAACATCGGCCGGAGAGGAAATGCGCACTGACGCACATGTTGTTTTGGTTCAGATTTTAACCTGAATAAAAACGACACTGTATGGAAAACGCTACATCATACAGACCAGGTCCATAAAGACGAAGGAACTTTGTTGAGTCACTGATAAACACTTTGGTAAACAGCGAGCGCTGGATCAGGACCTGAGCTGCATTTAAAGATGTCAGAGCATCGTTAAAGCTCTTTGACCACTTACTGTGAAGCACGGGGGCAGGAAGGGCCAGCGCGCTCTGCACCCCGTTACATCTCTATAGAAAATAAAAATATTCTGTGCAATGTGAATAATGGAGCTCGTTAAGAACCGTCAAATGTAGACGGACATGTTTGTGCACGAACAGCATATAAGGAACCTTGGAAGGCGTTAACTGCAGAAACAATTACACGAAACACTAAAACCTAATTATGAAAGGCGCTGCAATGTAGCAGAAACCTGCCGCTCGACTTCACAAAGGTGAAAAATAAGACGAGCAGGTTAATGAAGGTGTTTGCATTCATGCTGAGATTGAGCCAGTTATGATGTGGCAGGTGTGCAAATGATCTAAATGGAATATTAATCAGCTTCTTTTATAATGGACGACAGTGAGTAATAAGCATCACTATGGATCTGTGATTCACCGGCTTTCCCACGGGCCTCTGTAAGCGTGAATACGCGGTACCAGCCATGAACTGGTGTCAGTTAGAATTCATTTTGGCAGTAATGTCGACATCAAATTTGAATGGAACACGTTCTGTGATGAATACAGCAGCTCCGGTAACAGCTAATGTAAATATTAACTGGGCCACTTCTCCCTTCTGTGACCACACAGATGGGGTCAAAAGTCAGTCCTCCCCCTCCTCCCCCTCTCACTTCTCAGCCCATCAAGAGACGGCTCCGAGGTTGACTAATGGGGGAGGATCCACGGGGAACAGGACAAAAAAAACACGGCGGCCAATTACTCGAACAAATGGAGAAGTCCTGCGGTAATGGCAGGGGCAATTTGAAAGTCAGGAGCGGAGTCAAGAGAGGGGGAGTCATTAGGTGTCACTGCAGTGGTCTGAAGAGAGGTGGAAGGCAGGACGGTTCAATCATTATTCCTCGGCTCCTTACAGCGGCGGACTGATCTCCATTTTCATCTTTAATAAAGGGGGAGCTGGAGTCGAATGGGGGGAGCGTGAGGTGGAAATGAATCAGCCGACTCAGTCTTTTATTCAAGGTTTAAAGCTCAAAGAGGTAATTAAATGTGCTGAATGATTATTCGTAATAACCCATCACTTCATGCAATTTTCTTAAAAGCCTCTGCACTGCCACTACCAAACCCCCCCCCCAAAAAAACGCTGTTAAAATGTGTTCGTGCTCCTTACTGATTCGTTTGTGACTCGCAGGATCATTTTTTCCTTCTTAAAGATGTGACAAAGTGCCCGTTGAGGAGAAATGACTTGGATTAAGCTCAGAGTGCCGGAGAGACTGCAGGGAGTCGCGGTGCAAGAGAGCTTTTGGTTTTCTGCACCTTGCCGTGTCAAAGCAGCACTCAAACCCACAGAGACAGGCATGTCGAATGCTTGTTACCCAATACCTCACATTTACTTCGAGTTCGATGCAGATTGATTCCTCTCTGCATTCGGCTGCATGGATCAAGGATTGTTGATCAAAGTGGTCTCTGCACCAAGTCGAGTTTATTTCAATATCCCACCAGCAGAGCGACTGTCTGGCAATTCATCCGACACAAATCACACTCAGTGGAGGAAAGTAACTCGTGTTTTATGCTACTTTATACTTCACAAATTACATAATCAGTCTTCTGAAGTTGAAGTACTTTTTACTTTTACTTTACACTATTTTACTGGTACTTTTACTGAAGGGAAGGATCCGAATATTCCTTCACTGCAGCTTATATGCTGAATTTAAGTGGAGCTCAAGAGGGATTCATCTTCCTCTTCCACCTGCATCAAGGCTCACTGGACTCCCATCGACTGCACCAACGAGGCAGGAAAGTAATATCTCCCCCGGGGGCCTTTTGCACACATTATCTTTAACGCGTTCATTGCATATAAAGAATGTAACGCAGACTGATGCCATCAGCTCCACACAGAAAGAGGACATGCAAGAAAAGAGAGAGAGCGCAAGAGTCCAGAAAGACGTGCTGGTGCTGGCGGATTCATTCTGCATTGACAGACAGAGAAAAGTATTGAAGTTGCACTTAATGTTGCTAGCAGCAAAACACATGGAGCTAACGAGGAGACAGCGTCAAGGGCTTCATTACATCTTTATGAATTCAGAAAATATGCGTCTGCTTTCTCTGGCCGAATAGTACAGCAGCAGCTGTAGCTAGAGGGAGAATTGTGCAGCTATCCAAACAGCAAAGTATCATTTAAGTTGGCCCACTTAAGTGTTTTATCTACCTTTATCTTTCTAAATATTATCCGTTACTAAATGCAAAGGAGAGATGTGTGTTTTTTAGGATCTTGGGAGGAGAAAAACTTCTAAAAACCTCAAAAAGGACGAGCCATCTCTGCGTTATTTTGACAGGTTATTACGTAATCGGCTCTGAAGAAGTTGCTGCTGCAGCTTTGATAACATCAGACAATTACAGTGAGCTTCTGCCATGTAATCCAAGAAGATAGAAAGCAGCGTAATCTTTAAACGGGGCGCAGTGGCTTCCTAACAGGAAATGACATCATCCAACATACCCTCATCCTCCCGTTGCGGATGGCCGGTCCGTCCTCGGCCAGTCGGAGGACGAACAGGTCCATCTTGTACTCCCGTCCTCCGCGGATGCTAAAACCAAAACCTTTCACACTCTTCTCCAGCTCCACCGTGAAGAAGTCAAAGTCCTGCGAGAGCTGAGACGAGCAGAGATCAGATGCCCTCAGCGTCGACGTTATCTGAGGAGAAAATGGGCCATTATAGCGGAAAACAGTCCCAGGACTCAGCAAAGGAAAAGAAGTGAAGAAGAAGGGAGCGAGTGCAAGGTCAACAAAACACCATAGTACACACATATAGAAGAGGTAAACATTTAAAGTACGTCCTGACGTTTGTGTCAGCTGTGCACTTTGTCTAACAAGCTAACTAACAGTGAGTCAGCCTTTCTCAGGGCACTTTTACAGACTCAGTTTAGTGTTTCACTCTTAAGTTTCCACTTTTTATTTCTAGTTGGCTGGGAGGTAATATAATATAAAGAATATATTGAGGCAGACAGTGTCAACTTTAAGCAGAACTGTATGAAGTGATGTGGCCCAAGAATAAAATAATACAGAATATACAGAAAAAGTAGTTTTTAGCCTATTTTACACATCCAGCAGGCACAGAGCAACATGAACATGTTAACACCTCATAAAAGGTTCACGCTCCTTTTATTGATCAACGCAGCTGTGGGAAACATCCCGACTTCAGTTAAGTTAATAAAAAATAAATAAAAAAATGTTTTGCCTGCGAGGAAAATGTTAAAGATTTGGATTATTGCTGAGTCAGGTGAGTGTGAGCCAACAGCACATCTTTTCTGTTATTGTTATAAATATTGTTATTGCCTTTTGGTTTGAGGTTCAGAAGATGTGCTTTCAACCAGATTTCTTTCCGGTGATATTGGGTGATGTTACATAGATACTATTAGACAGACTGGAAACTTTACAAATAAATATGTACCCTGAGTGTACTCCTTGAATATCAAGCTTCATATTTAGAATGCTAATTAAACGTCATTAAACTTTATATTGGAGGGATTTCTTGCAAATAGAAATGATGTAAAAAAACATTTGGAAAGGTGACAAATGTTTATTGAAGCTGAAGCTGGGAAGAAGAATTGCTCTTTGTAATAAACCTGAAAGACAGAGAATGTTTTTCACGACAATAATGAAACGAATTTGTACATATGAAGAAGGAATAACCTTTTATTTTCTCTCTTTTAAAAATAAATTCATTTGTTTCTTTTCCTCTCATGTGTTTGTGTTTATCAGTTTGATTTTATTTATTTCATTTTGTTCATACAAACCCCATCCTTACTTGGACTGGTGGCATTCGGTAGTCTGGCAGGAACTGCCTGGTGTCGGTAGCTAGCTGTCTGTAGTCCAGCAGTGGCGGGTGTCTGTAGTCCAACGTGGGGGGCTGCCTGTAGTCCGCCACAGGAGGGTGCCGGTAATCCACCGGCGGCTGTCGGTAATCTGTGAACGGCGGCTGTCTGATGTCTGGTTTAACATCTTGCCTCGCCTTCACCTCTGACCTGTAACTAGCAGACCAATCAGAATGAAGGGAGAAAATCCCAGCAGGCCTTCCATTACCGTCATCGCTATCTTGGGATACGCTGCGGTGCTCGTTAGGTTTTCGGGGCTGTGAAAATAACGCTTTCTGACAAACTGCTGGGTCACCCAGTGCAGATAGAGACGGCTTGTTTCCAGTCTGCACTGACAACCATTAAACAAGACTTAAGTGGGGAAATTAAACTGCTTTTCTCCACACATCGCATTAAATGTTTATAATAAAAACAAGTTATCTCAGGGGTGGCCGTGCCGAGTACTGCGTAAAGCAGAGGGGAAATGCAATGACACTGTAGATTTTGGAACCCTGTAGTCCTTGGTAAAATATTCAACGGATCTCTATGAAGACGCCATTTATGTAAATAATTTAGCGGTCCATAAGAGTTAAGTGATGTTATACAACCAGCTGAGGAGGAAGAGAGAGGGTGAGAGATGAATAAGGAGAGGAGACGCTGTTACTGAGAGAAAGAAGGGAAAGAAACGAAGACAATAGATAAAAAAAGCATGAACGAAAGGTAGAGAGAATGAGGACAACGTTATGTGCTTCACTCATACTGTACTCTCAGAGGAATAGAGTTTGCCCCAGAGACAGATAGAGGGGTTTGTCGATGAAAACTCTTCACTGCAGCAGCGAATCAAGACGGCAAATATGAGGCTGTAACTGTAGCGCGAGGATGAAACCGCTTTCAATTGAACTTTGAGAAGAGGTGGCGCCGCTCTGTCAGCTGGAATCCTTATCTACGGAGTGTTACCTGCTCTCGTGGGGGTAGGTCTGGGGCGGAGGGCCGGGCAGCTGGGCCACGGGGCTCTGGTGAGGCATCGGGTTGGGCTGGCTGACAGAAGGGTTGGGTTCTGTGGCCGCCGGGTTGGGGTGCGAGGCAGCGGCGCCCGGCTGGGTCTTCGGGCTGTGCTGCTGGGCCATGGGGCTCTGCTTCTCGGAGCTGGGGGCTGATGGGGGATTACTGATCTCTGGGGGTTCAAAAAAAGAAGGAGTACGGGACAAATCGAATCACGACGTGTACTTTCAGGCTTCAGTCTTGAAGTCTATGAGAAAATGACTCTACTTCTCTCTTGATTTATTACCTCAGTAAACACTGTAAACATGAGTTTATGGTCTCAATCTCTAGTTTCAAGTCTTCTTCAATACATGATGTTCATTTAGAGTCAAATGGACCATAAAGCAGGGGATGCTTTAGGGCGGGGCTACCTTGTCCGATACTAAACTTCATTTAAACTGAGTTTTGGTCTCTTCAAACTAAACTACTAATATCTGGCTCTTTAGCTGCTAAACGCTTCACTATGTTCAGAGTAAAGTTGCGGACAGGAGCGCTGAACAATGAGCTGAAACTCGATATAAAGATCCGTAAAGCCGCTGCAGATTGGGTGCTAATTCTCTGCGCGTTCATCAGAGTGTAAATCGCACTACTCGCATGTACAATACCAACAAAACAGAAGCCCACTCCACGACTACTCCATATGGATATCTTTAATGTAGCTCTAAATAACGAGGTGATAAACCTCCATGAAGGAGAAAGCCTACAGCAGACGAGCAGTTAAAGAGGAGGAGGCAAAGCAGCCATTATTATCAATAACCACGGTGCACACTCTGTCCATCTTTCAATGTAAACTGAAAGTCAGTCTTACTGACTTCTGTTCTGTTCAAAGTGGTCAAAAGAGACATGACTTCAGCATTAGTACAAGAAGAATCGCTCAGAAACGGTTGAAGTAACAAAGTCATTGTGTGTTGTGTATTAACGCAACCGCAGTAAGAAACAGCAGCTCCTGGTAAAGCAAGAGGAACACCACTCATCAATGTGACGTGTGACAGTTTATCGAAAAAACAGAATCACATTTCTGCAAAACCCATATTACAACTTTGATTTAATGGAGCAAAGTCAATTGCTATCATAAATCATTGCCGACGCATCGCAGATCCAAAGTCCTCGTCCATCATGTCCACGTGTGTGTGTGTGTGCGTGTGTGTGAGACCACGTGTTCGCTCACCTTCCTGCGGTATGATCCTCAGGGTGACGCTGAGGCCCGCATCCTTGATCAGCTTCACGATGTCGGCGTGCGGCATGTTGACGATGGACTGGCCGTTCACTGCCAGGATCCGGTCCCCCACCTTCAGCTTCCCGCAGCGGTCGGCCGGGCTGCCCTCGATGATGCGGCCGATTTTATGGGGCACGGCTGTCGGAGGATTCAAACACAACACGCGTGCAGGTAAAGACGCGCTCAGCAGCAGATTGGAGGATTACGCCTTTCCGTGCTCACACGCACACACACACCACTCACTGACTGAATATGTCTCTGTCGCTCTCATTCGGCTATTCACCCCAGGCTTACGTAAGGCATCCAGTTTCAGTTTTTTTCTCGTGTGTGGGCGATGCGCCGACGCTCTCGGCAGCGTAGCAGAGATGTGTGTGACTGGCGTACCGTGGGGGGGGGGGGCGTGTATAATTGAGGAGATGGATTGAGAGGTGCTTCACTTTTTATGGAACCGTGACCTCTTATACTTAAGTTTGGCACATATCTTGACCCCATGCACTCTTAGGAATACGGTTCTACCCAGAACCGTTTGCTCCTGAAGAACCCCTTTTTTAAAGGGTTCTTTTATGAGACGATAAGTTCCATTTCCGGAAGAAAATGTTTTGCAAGGATTGTTGAAAGCATGGGTGTTAAGATCCAGAAACGGTGGTTGTGAACCACGAGTGTTGCGGGTTGCGCTGCACCACATCATCCTTTACGAGCCTCAAGAGGAACTGGGCGGGTTCTGGATGCAACCCTTGAAATATTGAAGGGTTTTGGGTCGAACACTGGGCGGGCTCTTGTTAGAATACGACAGAGAGAGCTCTGGGTGGAACTGGAATCTGCATGCGGCCCACCATTGGCACACGGTAGTTCAACCAATGGCACGCCAGCAATCCAAATCACCAGAGTCCTGTACGGCTCTCGTTCGCACCTTTATTTCTAAGAGCGTATCATTCGTGACTTTACATTGTAGTTTGTTGAGTCTGAGAGCTTTCACACGAGGTTTAGCACTTGAAGCACTTGTGCAGAGTAGAGGATGACTGATGATGAAGCGTCTACTTAACTCCACAATCAAACGCCACTCAAACAATCACCGGACTCACTGTTGCTGGCGGCTGCCTCGGGCCTGTTGAGCGAGCTGATGATGACAAAGCCGAAGCCTTCGCTCTCCTTTCGATTGATGACGACGTCGCTGGGTTGCGTGTTGGCGGCCGGCGTCCTGTCTGAAGTGGCGGCGGCGGCGGCGTTGCCCGTGGCGGCGCTGGGCGCCTGGGTAGCGCCGGTGCTGTTGGCGTAAGTGAAGTCACTGCGTGGGGAGCTGTGCTGCGTGGAGGCGGAGCCCGGGCTACGGCCGTTCTCCGGACAGGACTCACCTGCAGCGGGAGGTAGAGAGCTGAGTATTTACACGAAGACGAGTCCCAATACAACAATGCGATACTAAGTATACATAAATGCTCCCGAAGTAAAAGTACAGAAGTGTTATTAATACAAAGTAGTCAAAGTATCAATCAGGCTGCTTTGCTCTTTAACGATGTGCTGTATTTTCTGTATTTTTTATGTAAAAATCTCAATCAAATGCAGCCTGTCAATCACTTCACGTTGTTATCTATAAATGAAGGCCCTTTAACACCCCCCACACTGTGCTGTAACATTCCCCGTGTGATACATAACTGCTTTGGCAGAATCTAAGGATGATTCTGCATGTGCAAAAACAATTCATTGTTCAGCAGAGACTCTTTTCTCCTCCTCTTATAACTGCACACGCTGGAGCTGAATCTCTCTGAAGAATCAGGAATCAAAACAGAACACAGAACTAAAAAATAAACATAAAAAGCAGAAGCAACTGTCACAATGTGGTGAAAGAAATCATTAAAATGCAGCATCGCGTCAATCCAGCCAGAGCAAAAGCAGCTTCTTGCTTTTTTTGCATTCTGGCATACGGAGCAATCAAACCCTCTGCTGCTGCTGCTGCTGCTGTTTTGATAGCTCACCGAGAAGCGGTGAAGTGGTTTTTCTCTTGTGAATATAAACTGTTGCTTCAGCTGGCTGAATGCGAAGTCACAGCGAGATTTGTCACCTGCAAAAAGAGTACGCGTAGTAGTGTTCCCTTACACCAGCAAGTGTCCAAGTAGGAGGAGAAAAAAATAGACAAAAGAAGAGAAAGAATCGTGTAAATCGTGCGGGATAGTGGGCGCAGGCAGAAGAGCGGAGTCTGACGCCTCGCAAAGCGCCAGTGGGAGTCAGACAATTAGGACGGAAGTAAGGGCCACAGAAGAGGCCAGGCATGAGTCAGACAGTAGCCTTTGGTGAGAAGAAATTGACAGAGAGGGAGGAACGGAGTGGGAAGAAGTGGATTGGTGAGAAGAGTGTGTGCATATGTGTGTGTGTGTGTGTGTGTGGGCTATAATAATGAGAACAGGGAAGGCCAGAGTTCAAAGGAGGAAGTGCCAAACACAGTCTCCAGGCTGAAATGCAAAGAAACGTGAAGGAGGACCAGAGAGCAACGGTGTGTGTAGGAACAAGAGCGGACTAATGTGTTGCTTTGGGGAAGGCTCGGGTGTAATCACTCAGAGAGAGATTAGCGCTTCAGTTTTCTGAAAAGCTGTTTCCTGAATCATTACGGGACAAAAACGGGAGCAGTGAACAGAAAAGGAGGGCGAGGAACGGAGAGAGAGTAATTCAAAGAAAGAGAGAACGGAGTGAGAAGCAAGCCGGTGAGATCAATTCACAAAGCGCTATCCTACAGCTGTTCTGTGCAGGACTTGAAATAAAAAAAAAAGCCACGCATCAACTTCATGCTCGCTCACCTGCTCCCTGCACCCGCCTCCTGATGACCAGGTTGACCTGGCCGTTGCGCGCCGCCCCGTGCATCAAGTCAATGACGTATCTGTGCGGCTTCCCCACCACCGGGATCCCGTCCACAAACAGCAGCTCATCGCCGGGCCGCAAGCGCCCGTCTACGTCTGCCGGACTCTTCTCGATGATCGCCCCGATCAAAATCTGTTGTCACACGGAGACCGTTACACACAGGAAGGAGAGGACCGCTTTGGATGCTGGACTAGTCTGTGAGTGTCGCATGCAGTGGGTGTTAAGTCGGTGGTTATAGTGATACATAAATAGCTCAATTACATGATTGAAATATTGTTTTGTTACTTTAACAGACAGCAAAAGACATCAAAGCAGCCAGAGCCAGCACTCTCTCAGGGGTCAGAGGTCAGGGGTTAGGTGTACACAGTGTGTGTGTAGCGGGTTAGAGAGGAGAAAATGACAGGGTTCCACGCCCATCGCCATACGAGCCTTCTCACGCGTCTCCGGACTCACAGGCTGCCCGGCCTCGTCCCCGCCCAACACCCGGAAACCGAAGCCGGACTTCTGTCTGCGCAGGTGCACCTCCATGTCCTGGTACTCCGCTGCTGAAGAGACAAGACCACAGACGACGTTAAAATCCTGTTATTGCCTAATGTTGTCTTCGGGTTGTGGGCAGTTAGAACTTTCACAGTGTGCCTGCAGAGCTGAGGGGGTTTTTTTTTTGTTACCTGAGGAGTCCACAGGAAAAACGGTCCTTGGTTGGCCAGGTTCTAGAACAAAAGATGTAGAAAGCAGCCATAAACAAAAAAAGGCACCACTATTATACATACAGACACCCACACACACCCTCACACACACACACACACACACAGACACAAACACAATCTCCCATCAAGGCGAGAACAAGGCAGAACGGCCCTGCCTCAGCATTAATGTCGCCGCAGAATTTCAGCATCATCCATAAAAGTCAGGAAGTGCTTACGGCGTGTAATACACCCATCTCTTATTTACAGAGTGAGGTGGGATGCAAGCACTGATCTGCAATCAGGGGCTTCACACAACGCCACGATCTGCGAAATGAACTCGATTGCAGACGAGAGGCTGAGAATGACAAATTGATTCCGATTGTAACCGTTTTAATCACACCGAAGCGCTCTCGCTGGGACACAGCAGGGAGAAGGGAGGAAGAACATCACGGCTACAGAGGAGAGAGGAGTGACACAGCTGTTTTCCACAGAAACCACAAACGATCTTTCTGCAGTCAGAAGAACACGTCAGATGCCTTTCCCGTGAACTAATCTCACCTCGAGGTCCGTTTAATAGCAGTTCTGAGCTCATATCACCATTTTAATCACCGGATGTAGTTTCCTCCATTGTCAAGATTTGTAGATAATTTTCCTTTTTTTCCTCAGCTCATTAAGGATGTTATCTTAGGATCTTATTTATTGACATTGTTTTGGTCTACTCAAGCTACCGTGTAGGTCAGACATCACAGCTGTGTGTGTGTGTGTCTCTCATAATTCTGCCACCAATAGCCACATTTCTTTCCAAAATCAGTGACCTGTTATTCTGGATCATCCACAGATGAGGGACTATTTCACACCAAAAACATTCAGCCTCTACCACAAGAAATAATAACCAAATAGAGCATTCCTAAAATCTGTCTGTGCCGATGCCCTGCTGAGCCTCAGCAGACCCGACCCCTGACCTTTCATTGAAAGGAAGACAACAGTGGATGTCACACTGATCACTGTACATCCACGGCTGAGCAGAAGGGAGAGACAAAGAGAGAGACAACGGAGACTTCCTGACAGCCACGTCCTCTTGAATAACAGGTGCCTTACGCAAGAATCCCGCCTCACGTCAGCCATGGCCCACCTCAGAGGAAACAGCAGAACCCTCCACGAAAGCGCTGCCACACGCAAAACAAGACTTCATTCACATCTGTAAAAACATTTACTGCCACCATTGACTCCTGCACTGCCCCGGCCTTGACATACTGCACATACACAGGCAGCTGAAGTTAAAGATGCTGAATTCATGTTTTTTTGCGTCTGTGTGAATTTAGAGGTTTTACGACACTATAAATTCCCATTTGAAATGATATGAAAGCATTTAAACCTTCATGTTGGGACATACAATCTAGAGATGGCGTATTCCAGATATTCATTTCTAAGCTTGTGTTGTGGTGTTCCTCAGTGTTTCTTTCTTCCTTCTGAAATCCTCGCTACAGCCCTGAACACGCATACTCCCATAAAACAACATATATACTAGTTTCTACTGCCAATTCCCGGCGGCCGTTAGAGTTTTTATGGTGCATCCTGATGATATCCTAACAAGAAAAAAACGACTTTCTCCACATTTTACAAGTCCGGGGATGATAATAATGCTGGCACCAAAGCATTATGTCCAGCTGCTGTATGGAGTGTTTATTCATGCACACATCTCCGTTTACGACGCGAGTCGGCAGGATGTCGATGCCTGAATGTAAAGATCCCTCCAGTCAGTAAAAAGACTGAGCCGATAGGATTGTGTGGCCGTTTAACAGAAGATCTAATGAGATAATGAGAGGAATTAGTGAGTGTTTGGGCTGAAACAGATCTTTCACTTTGAGAGAAAGAGGCTGCTCATCCGAACAAGCTTTTTAATTGTTTTGTGGAGCTCCAAAAGTGAACAACAACAAAGAATCTGTGACTCAATTTGTGTGCGTTTGTGAGAAAAAGAGAAATGAATCTTCACTACTCCACCTTCCAATTAGAAGTCCATTCGCCGTCAGTGTTTTGTCACAAT